>JAVHLU010000432.1:0-60456 GCA_036785755.1 Colletotrichum ledebouriae
CTAGCTATAAGAACCTCTTAGGAAAGACCTCTTTAGTTAAGGAGTTACCTCTTATATAGTAGTATTCGTAGTACCTTGCTAGAAGGTCGACCTTTTAGGTTAAGGAGTTATCTTATATAGTAGCTTTACTACGAGAGCCTTAGTAGCCCGTTCAGCTCTAATATAATTAGCCCTAGTATAGCGCGCGTCTAACTCTATATAAGGGTTTACTTGCGAGTAGTAGGAATATATAGGGTTCTTATATTGTTTTCCTTAACTAGTAGAGGGTATAGGTTAAAATACCTATATAGTATTTCCCGAATTATACTTGCGAACTAGGTGAATTTGTTATAGTCTTTTTATAAAGGGGCTGCGGCGTAATTCCGAGCTCAATAGGTTACTACTAGGGGCTAGTACTAATATAAGCTAGATAATAGATATAACTAGATAAATATTTATATTAAGTAGAATATCGAGGCGGTATACCAACTTATTAACGCGTTTAAGCACCTTAAGCGGAATACGCTAGTAGCTATACTTTAGGTTTAGCTATCCTAATAGATAATATTATAATCCTATCTTAAGATATACCTAGTTACCTAGCTTAAAAGTAATAAAATAATATTCTTTATTATACTATTCCTTTATATATAGCTAGGCTATTACGGTTAAAACTTTCGCTTCCTCCTAGAAGATTTTATAGTTTATTTTAAGATTAGTATTACCTAAGATATTTAACGCGTTATTAGTATTCCTATTATATAGGATTTAGTTTAGTAAATAACTAATAACTTATAGGTAGGCGTTATTAAGATTATATTAAAGGCTTAGTAGTAATATTATCTAGTTATTATTAACGAGGTTAAGAAAGTAATAAATAGCTAGTTTAACGGTTTAGTTCTTAGGTTCTAAAATACTATTAGTTTAAGGATAATATGCTATTACGAATCTTAATTTAGTATATAATTTAGCCTATAGTACGGTCTAAAACTTTAATAGGAACTTCTAGTTGCGATTAGATATAATAGCTTTTAGTATTCCCTAGTTACTATATTAGAGGTTATAATAAAGGAGGCATCCCTAGATCTTAGTAGTATATATTAAGTAACCTAGGATAAGAAGTATTGCTTTATAGAACTTATTAGTTATAGTAAGTATTATATTAAGAAGTAGGAAGTTCTCTACTTTATAGCCTAAATACTACGAAGGTATTTCAGGAAGTCTAATAATAAAGTCTATAGTAATTATATAGAAGGGAATAGCTAGCGTTAATATTAGCTATATCGCGCTAAGTAGTAGTTAATATTCTATATGTATTATTCTATATTATAAGTAGTTAGGTACGTAGTTATTAACTTATTATTTAAGATGTAGTATATAAAAGTGTTTATTAATAGCTCTCTATATTCATTCCTTACTAAAGTAATAGTAGTTATTATAACCTTCTTTAATAAGCAGCGTTACTAACTCTTTTAGAACGCAGAGCCTTTATTTATTAGTATAAGGGTTAATATAGTAAAGGAGACTATTAGATATAATAAAGTTAAGGTCTATATTATCTACCTTTTTTTAGGGTATTTTATACGCTCTGCTGTAGGACTTAGAGTTAGGATAAGATTAAATAAGCTTAGTCTTAAAGTTATTATTAAGGGATACCTCTATTACAAAGTTAATACCTATTAGTATATTATCCTATATCTTATTAAGTTCCCTAACGTCTTTAATGAGGATTTCTATTATAATTAGGCGTAATAATATATCCGCTATAATATTTAACGTTCTAGGGATATAATAATATACTAGGGAGAACTAGCTAAGATATTCGAATAATAATATAAGTTATAAGTTAGACCTCGTCTTATCCTCTAACTATAGCGACGTTTATTTAATAATATTATACGTTACTAAATAGTTAGTAAGTACTATTATAAGGTCTCGTCTTAATAAGTATAGCATTAGCTAATACTTTTTTACTACTTATACTAGGTAAGTAACTTCGAGTTTAGTAGGTTAATACTTCTATTCTACTTAGTTAAGGGCTTTACTAATATAAGTAATTAGATATATATTAGTATACTTAATAGGGTTATAAGGTTTCCATTTAATATTATTAACTAGCTAGAAGATTAGCGCGGAGTATTTATATTCCTTTAATAAGTTAAGCTATATAAATAACTACTTATTAGGGTTATAGTAGAATAAACCGTTATCTATTATTAAAGCGTCCTTAATATTATTAAAGCTAGGTACTTCTTCTAATATAGGTTTAAAACTTGTCTTTTAATAGAAGACCTTTCTTATAGCACCTTTATCCTTCCCTTAAGCTTAGGCTTAGATAGGTAACGTAGTTTTATACTATTAGAGCGGTTAAATATAATAACTATAGTATAGTATTATATATTTTAGACAACCGGTTACGCCTATCTAGTATTTAAGCTAATAGAGGTTATAGGGGTATATAATCTTCTTAATAGTATTAATATAGCTTTAGGTATTTAATAGTCTAAAGGTGTTAATAGTAAAGCTAACTAGCTTAATAGAAGGATATCTAATAAATAACTTCTTTACTAAAAGCGAGAGTTTAATATCTATAAAGAGTTAAAAAATCGCATTAAGGTTCTTAAGGTAAGTATTAAGGTCCTTTAAAGCGATAATAATATTATTAATAAATATATAGGTATATTCCTTATATAGTTATAAGAGTCTATCTATAACGCGTTAAGCATAAGCAGGCGAATTATAAAATCCTATAAGTATTACTTTCGAGCGTTCGTATCCCTAGTAGCTAATTATAATAAATCGATCTTAATATTCCTTCTTAATAAGAAATTAATAGAAGAAGGATCGAGTATTAACTATAGTAATCTATAGTTCACTATAAAGGCGTTTAATAATATCTTACTATAGTAGTATAGGGTAGGCGTTAGGGATTATAGCTTTATTAAGAGCACGCAGGTCTATAACTATCCGACCTTTACGCTTACTATCTATAATTTGCTATATAGCGAATATAGGGGCTCTAAATAATATAGGCCTAGAGTTACCCTATTTTATATAGTTTTAAGCATAGAGCTTATTTAAAGTTTTATTAATAAGATTCTTATCCTCTTTATTAATAAGATAAGGTTGTTATTTAACGTTTATATTCCACTATCCTTTAATAAGTTCGACCTTAAGGTATTAGTCTTATAGAAGATTAATTAGTCCTTTGTCCTTCTAAATAGTAGGGTAATATAATATAACCTCTTTAATACGTTAAATAGTATTAGTATCTTAGTTATAGATATATATACCTTCCTTAGTAATAACTACTAGTAAGCTTTTAGGCTTAGTTATACCTATCTTATTCTTTAGGTTAATATTCCCCTTATAGATATCTCTACTATTTAGCGTTATATTATTATTTATTACGCCTTAGGTAGTAAGCGCTTCCTTATTAGTTAGGTTAGAGATTTCTACCTATTTATCGACTAATAGTTCTAGTAGCTAAGCGAGTATTATAAGCTTACGATCTAAAAGGCTAAAAATAGCGTAATATATTAGATCCTTATATAACGATATTAAAAAGGCTATTTATAGTTAATCGCGAGCCTTTCGCTTAAGGTATCTATTAGACTTAAATGGCGCTAGGGTTCTAAGCTTAGTACCTTATTTAATCTTTAATAAGTAAGGAGCGTTATTAATAATAGGAATAAATGGTAAATTACCTATATATATATACGTGCACCCTTTATGCTTTAGGCTAAATAGAAGGGACTCTATTTTACTAATAATATATTAGTTTAAATAGCAGAGCGATTATACAGCGTAATAGTTATATTTCTTATAATATATATATTATAAACTTTTAAAGGGACTTTTAAATAGATCTAAGAGGGAATTTAAATATTATCGCAGGATATGATCTAGATATATAATTTTAAGTTTAAGATATTAAGCCTATTAGGTATATTAAAGTCTTACCCTATAAGTAGACTAGTATCTAAATATAGGATAAGCTATATATCTATATAGAGCTTAGTAGTTATTATATAACTATTAGGTCGTTATCCTTATATAAGAATTATAAAGGTTACCTAGGTAATAATCTTAAGGCTTTCCACGTCTTAGAGCTTAAATACCTTAGGTTCTCTTAAGAGGGTATAGAACTATTATAGGCAGGCTTAGCTTATAACTAAGTAGTCCATACTAGTATTAATATAGACTACGATTAGTAGTCCGTTATAATAGCCTTAGATAATAATCTTAGCGTACATATAACGGTATAAACGTATAACTATATATTACTATAGCTTAATAGGACTTATAAGCGTTATATTTAGCTAAGAGGATAGAAGGGTCTAATACGAGAAGATACCCTTAAAGTTAGTATACGGCTTAGTATTATAAAGGTATATTTCATAAGAGCAGATTCCGGGATCCTTAAGGAGTGAATTTTAGAATAAGTTAATATTAAAAATAGGGTACTTATCCTTATATCTAGGGATATAACCTAGAGGGTATTCGTAGTAATAAGCGGGTTAAGTAACTAGGTTAATATGCTTAGGATCGTCTTCCTATTGCTCTTAGTTATTCTTATTATTTAAGTCTTCTTTATATAAATCTAAATCCTCGCTAGCCTTAATATACTAGATATAGTTAAAGTCGCCCTTATTTAACGAAGTATATGCTTCCTCTTCTGCTTACTTATAACTAGTCCCCTTCGTTATATATACTAAAGGGTAACTAGGCGGTTAAGGATATTAAACGCGTTAAATAGGCTATTTATATTAATATTTAGGCCTTTATTATTAGTTAAACTAGATTTCCTTACGAGCGGAGCTTAATAAGGGTTTAGTAGTAATATTAGTAGCTTGCTTTATAGGTCTTAATAGTAATAGGCTAGATATAGTCTCCTTTGGGTTTATATAGTATAGGTAACGAGTAGTAGTAGTACGGCCTACCTTTAAGGTCTCTTTTAGTAATAATCGCGTTACCGCGGTTCCTATATAGGTTATCTTAATAGATAGTTAAACTAATACTCGCTAGGATCCTTTAGTAACTATTTAATACTAGCTAGGAACTATCTTCTATAGGCTTATAATAAACTTATTATAGTTTATATTACTAGTTAGCTAAGGAATACTAATAACTAGTTCTATATCTATCTTATTATATATAAGAGTTAATACCTTAGATTCGCTCTCTTCTATATCCTTATAACGTCGAGCAACCTTAGTTATCTAGTATTAAATATTATATTAATTATATATGTTATATAGTATATACCTCTCCTTAGTTAAAAATACTTTAGTAACTTTATAGGGTAAATAAAAACGTTCGAGTAATAACTCTTTCTAATAATCTAATCTATAGTTAGGGTCCTTAAGTTCCGCCTTCTTATTAAATATTAGGTCTATATAGTACTATTCCGAGGTATACCTTAATAAGGTTTAATATAGGTTAAGGGTAGCTATAGCTAGGTTCTTATTATCCGACTTAATATAACTATTAATAGTATTAATAAAACGATATATATTTTAGTAGATAGTCTTTAAACTGCTATTAATATATATATTATTAACTTCGTTATTATATAGAGGTAGATTGAATAACCTAATTATATTAGTCTTAAAACGAGGAGTATTACGCCTAGGTTTTATAACTAAGGTACTAGCTATTACCTATACTACCCCTGCTTTATTTATAGAGAGAAGGAATATAAGAAGGTTATAGCTAACTAAGAACCTATTAGGCTTAGATAATAGTTTAATAGTATCTCTTAGCCTAGCTAGTAGTTAAGGGCGTTAATTACCTTAGCTATTACTACTACTATAGCTAGGGCTACCTCCTCTATTATTTTAGCCCTTAGGGTCGCTATTATTATCTCTATTACTAGGATCTCTAGGTAGTATAAGTAGTAGTAGTAATAGAGGAGCGTCCTCTATATATTTAATATCCTAATTATATCTTTTACTTTTATTAAGGTTTAATAGTCTAGCTTCTAGTTCCTAGGCGCTTATTTTACTATATTACTTACTCTAGTTATAAGTACTAGGGGAACTCACTAGGGGAACTCACTAGGGGAACTCTATAAGTTACTTAGCTTAGGTATAAGAGGGCTACTTATTCCTTTTCCTTAGGTTAGAAATAAAGCACTTAATATATCTTTACTTTTTTAAAATAATATATAAAATATATTTAAGCATAGCTCTAGCGTTAATATAATAGTTATATCTTTTAATATAGGTTTAAGAGGTAAGAGTTATAAACTATTTATAAAACTTCGTCTAAACTTATAATATTCCTCTAGAGTTAATAGGAGTATTAAGAAAGCTTTAGGGATTATTATTATATTAAGTTTAGATATAGGTTTTAAGATATCTAGCTTATCTATAGCTTTAGCTCTTAGGGTCTTATAGGATCTCCTCTCTTTATTCTCTTTAAAAGGGAGTATTAGGTCTAGAGTCTAGCCCTATTTAGTTTCTATCTTAATATCTTAATTATAATAAGGGAGGTTAAGGTAATATTACTATCTAATAGTATTAGTAAATAGTTATAAGTTAGTTATTTATACTAATAGGACCTTACCTTAAATACGCTAAGTAGTTTTATATATTTCTCTCTATAGTAATAACTTTTAAATATATTTATAGTAATTTACTAAATATTAGTTAAAGTTCTCGCGAGTAATAGCTATAATACCTGCTTTTATAGCTAACCTAAGAAGGGTATACTTAGTCTAGGTAAGTAGTATATAAAACTTATTAGGGTATTACTTAAATTTTACTATAAAGTTTATAATAGTTAAATAGTTAATAGGTTCTAGGAGGTTAGACTTAAGACCTTCTTTAACCTTATAATTAGAAAGCAGCTTATAAGGTATTATTATTTAAGAGGTTTATTATCTCTTTAGGATATTCCTTAGTTAAGGAAATCTTTAAGGTTTAATATCTCTTAAGGATATCTCCTAGTTAAAGTAAATAATAAAAAGTTAATATCTCTTATAAATATTTCCTAGTTAAGGGAAAGGAGGAGTTTAAAAGCTTTTAATAATATATAATATATATAGGTATTAACTATTAAGATATTATTTTATATAAACTTAATAGGGTTAGCTATCTATATAGTTAAGTACCTTCCTTAATTATAAGGGATATCCTTAGTTATAAGGGGATATAGCTAACTATTAAGGTTATACTACTAATTAATATAGTCCACGTAGTAAGCGAAAAATATAGGAAAAAATTCTATAAATTTAGAAGGTTTTCTCCTTAAAGGCGATAAGCCCTTTTATAAGTATTAACGCGTTTAGGTACGTTTAACGCGTTAAACACGTTAAATGCGTTGGGCGCCCTTGAGCGGGATAACTGCGCTGAGCGCGTTCGGTATTAGGCTTCTACTAGCTTAATAAAACTAGACTTTCGGAGCTCTAGATAATTTACTAGCTATAAGTATATAAGGTAATTAGAAATAGGCCTAGCGCTATAAGCTATATAGAGGGTATTTGTAGCCTTATTAATAATAAGAGGACTTATAGGATAACCCGTCTTATAGAGCTATAAGATATCTACTAAGAGGGTAGTATCTTCTAGCGCTATAAGAGACTTTAGCTAGCTACCTAGCCTAGTAAGCTTACTAGAGGTCTCTAATCTTATAAGATACTTCTATATAGTAATTTAGCTAACTTTATAATAAGCTATAATCTTCTAAATAGATTTAATACTAGCCTTAGCCCTATAGCTAAGCCTAGCGCGTATATACTATATATAGAGGTCCCGCGTAGCTTGCTAGGTAGGGCTATACTAAGTAAATTATAATAGAGATATCGTGAGATATTATAATAATTAGAGTTATAATAAAAAGGCCTCTTTTAGTTGAGATTTAGTCTTAATATTAGCTAATTTAAGTAGAAGATAAGGGATTTAGTAGACTGCGGGGTAACGAGGGGTAGCTACTCCTTTTTTTAGGTAGCTACCTTCTTTTTTTTCGCTACCTCCGTGAGTAGGGGGTTTTTAGCGCAGCAGAAATCTGCCTAAGACCCCCTGGTAATGCCCGCGCTGTTAATCGGCTCTGCATAGTGGTCTTCCTCTCGCGCGGGACACTTTCCGGTCCAAAGACCCCACTGCAGCCAATTGGCCGGCCTTTATCCAAGACTAGCTCCCACCGGGCTTGGCTGCATCCTCCGGTCCGTCTTTGGTCCCTTTCTTGACGCTATTATAATGCAAACCACATTACATTATTGTCCCAAGATGACTCGACGGAACCAAGGCCAGTACTCCTCTCGCATCCATTGACTCAGCAGCTGGAGACCAGCTACAGCTTGATATACACCTCGGACACTCCAAGTTGAAGCAAACAGCAGCTTACACCACAGTCTGGCCACACCGTCCCTGTCACGCGTAAGGGCAACAAATGACCACTCGTGCCCCTGTATAATAACCGCTGGTAGGAACACGAGTCCAGCAGCAGTAGCGGGAGAGGTGAATTCGACGCCGATGCCCCTGCTCCAAACCAGATCATCAAGGCGGTTCCATTGCGCAGCAAGCCAGATGCCAATTTGGACCCTTGCTGTTTCCCAGTCAGCCCCTGTCAGCTTGGTCTCAATGGCGATACCGATGGGTTTGTCCAGTAATGCTGGGAATTCGGTGTTGTTGATAGATTGCGAGGGACTGCTGAGGAGGGTGCGAGTCACATCTTGCGGGGTGTCGGGTTCGATGTGGACGCAAAAATCAACTCGTCGGTCGCGAGGGAGGCTGGAGCTGGTCTTCGGGGCGTACTCCTTGGTTAGGGTTGCGGACGTACTGGTCATTATATTAGCGGCGGAGAAACAAGGCGGGGAATCCAAAGTCTGTCAAGACGAGGCTCACCAGCTGCAGTACCCTACAGCCTTGTCGTGACCGAGTGCTAGCTCTAGGATAGGGTAGTGGACAGCACAGTTCCACTGGTCTTCTCCGTATCCCTTGTCAGCTCGCTGTGCAGCGTGCCACAATCGTAGCGCCTCGGGCAGTCGCGGGGTCGGCCCCATTGTCAGTCTCTCTGTCGCGTCATCAACCGCTGTCGGTGGTTCGGGGTTCGAAATTTGGTGCATTTCCGTGTCTGCTTGTACTGATGTATCTTGAGATGGCGAGGGAAGCGTACTCACACGAGAGCGTGCGAAAACGATATTCCTGGCCCAGTGGAACATGTTTGGTCCCGACCCTTTCGCCTCGAGAATAGCCGCCTGCAATTTATTTGCCGATTAGCAGGTATACCCATCTGATAATTACTGTGTTTGAGACCAAAATACCTCCTCTGACTCGTGTACAATTCCCTCTCCATCGGCAAGTCGCCTCATTTTTCGTAGTAAACGGTTTAGCGCTTCCGGGGGCGCGTCAGCCCCATCCATGTTCGCATCAACAACAGTCCCTTCGAACTGGAGTATCATCTTCTGCTTGCGAGGACTTCCGTATTGACGGCGACGCTTCGCAGAAGACGCTTTAGATGATGCTTCGGAGGTTGCAGATTGTGATTCGGATGTTGACTGCGTCGGCGATGTTTTGGGAGAAGCGAAGCCCGGGCGGGATAGCGGCAGATATGGTACACGGAATGCGGGCTGTCTCGGCGTTGTGTCGACGTCGTCCTCGCCATGATCATCGGCACCGTCGCCGGTATGGCGTCGCTTTTCGGATCGATCAGGTCGCTGAGGGGTGGAAAGCTGTTGGACCTGCGAGGCTTCGGAATCGTCCATAGCGTTCGCGGGGGATCGGGCAGGTCTTGAGGTATCGTAATAGGGAGGGGAGATAGGCGGACTGAAGCCGAGATGCTGGTCAAGCTCTGCGATAGCAGCCTTGCGCTTGCGTGCTGGGGTAGTGATCTGCTGCGGTGTGGTCGGGTTTGGGGACTGGTCGGGAATCGCAGCTAGCCACGATAGAACTTGGGACGGCTTATGCATCGCCACGCATTAAAAAAGTGCTGGCAGCAGCAGTTAGTAGTGCGAGACGGAGTGACGGAGAAGCTGTGAAGGTAGGCGTTGTACGAGCAAAGGGGAAGTTGTCGTTAAGTTGGAGTTGGCTGGGCAACAAGCAGAACCACTACACTGATCCATCCATCAGAAACTGGACCCGACCTAACATTGACCCAAAGGCGCGGTGCCTCAGCCGGAATAGCTTTGAAGCGGTTCCAGGAGTTCGGCCGTTTGCTGGTGGGCTGCCCTTAAGTCCTAAATAAGTGACCTAACTAAGGTAAAGTCTCTCGCCTTATCTTATCAGTGTGATCACGCCCTGAGACAGCGCACCCGCCCGAGGGACGATTTTCCCCCTGAATTATTTCCCCGATATTATCCCTTTTGGCTGGGAATCCAGCGTTCTAATTAGCAAAAAAGTACCTTATAGCTAATTGGCTAGAGAGAGTGCTATAGCTAATTGGCTAACCCCGCCCCACATGCATAGTGTAATAACAAGGATCCCATGCGCAGTTAGGGGTTAGAAACCGGGGTCAAACGAGCGTATCGATTATAGTTATACGAGCGAAGCTATCCTTATACCTAATGATAGTACAACCCGCGCTCCTATTATATGCTTCTATATATTAATAAGCCCTTATATCGCACGTAACGCCTCTAACCTATATATAGCCTAATATTACGCTACGCGCAGCTTACTTATTATAATATAGCGCTATTTATAGTTATAATACTCCTCCTCGCTAAGAGCTTAGTTTTATAAATCTTAAACCGCCTTAGTATACTCCTCTATAGTAGCGCTAGCCCTAAATAGCCTTATATTACTCTTCTTATAGAGTTATTTAAAGGTTATCCTCTTAAGTAGTTTTATAAGTAAGTTAGCTATATTATCTACTAATAATATATACTTAAAGTTAACCTCGCCTCGCTTAGTAACCTCTCGCGCAAAGTAGTTATAAACCTATATATACTTTGTATAGTTATTCGCAGACTCCCCCTTTATAAGTATAATTACTCCTATATTATTAACCTATATATAAAGGGGCCCTCTAAGTTCTATACTAAGTTTACTTAGGAAATTATGTATCTAAAGCGCTTCTAAAGTAGTAGATAATACCGCGTAGTACTTAGCCTCTATAGATAACTTAGAGACTATTACCTATTATTAAGATCTCTATAATATTAGTCTATTAGCTATAAAGAATACCTAACTTATTATCAAATGCGCTATATCTTTATAGCTAGCGTAGTTACTATCGACATAGCTATAGAGACCTTATTTATTTAGGTCTCTATCCCTGCGTTAATTATTATAACTTATTGCTAAAGAGGGGTTTATACTAATATATTATATTAAGCGCTCTATACTATTCTTAAATAATTCGTTTGGATAATAGGAAAAACGCGCCTATAGTCCTATATTAAAAGAGAGATCTAGCTACGTTATAAGCGCTCTAAAGCTAACTTTACTAAGTACTCTCTAGTATTATACTTAGAGTTCTAGGTCTAGCGTAGTATCCGCGCTAGGGATTGCGAAGTTAAGCGCCCCTATAGTAATAGGTATATTCGTAGACCTAATATTTGCTCTAAACTCCCTTACTATATTAGTGAAATATATCTCTTAACTAATAATAGTCTTCTAATACTCCTCGTTAAAAGTAAGCTATATATTAAGGAAGTTATAAGGCACCCCGAGGTTATTAACCTCGATCTCGTTACTCACGTGCTTATAAATAGTGCTAAGAGCTACTTCTAGTTTATATACTAGACTATTATTAATATATATAGCTATTATAACGTTAAGAGTCTTATTATAATAAGTCGCGTTATTTAAGTGTAGTAGTAGGAACCCCGCTCGCTAGAGGATCTGTTATAACTTCTTTTACTATTACCTCCCGCCTTATTATAACCTATATAGAGCCTTGCGAAGTCTAATAACCTATTCCTAGTCTGCTTTATACTTATATAAAGTTACTAACTAAGCGTATTATAGGTCTATAAAAAATTCCTTAATTAGTAGGATAGGTATTATATATACTACTTCCTCTAGCTCTCTATTTAAGTACGCGCTAACGAAGTCCTATTACTATATAGGATACTGCTTCTATTACGCATATACTAGTAGGATTCGCTATAACGCTATTTAAGATATTAAGGTATATATCTAGATAAAGTCGCGCCTAGAGACTTATAAGAAGCCTCTTATCACAATCCGCACCTTATACTTCACGAGTATACTATAAGCCTACTTATACTTCTATACTTATTTAGCTAATAAGCAGAGGCCTTTTAGAGCCTCCTCCTTATTAATAAACTATAAAACTCCCTTCTTAACTAAGGCGTATATCTTATTAAATACTACCTCTACCTATAACTTCTAGTTATTTATAGGTCTATTCTACGCTTCTATAATAGTTATTAGGTCTAGGTAAGGCTATAGAGATACTTTAGGTCTACCTCTAAGGTAATCTTATATAAAGGCTATAGTATAAGCGTATATTACGCGGTCTTCCTCTAGAGAGTTAGTCTCTCTAATTTATAGATATACTCGCTATATTTCCTCTATAATACTATATACGTAGCGCTATAACCACGGGCCCTAACCTAGTAATAACGTCTACTAGCGCTCTACTAGCTCTATTATAGGTTTATAAAAAACGACGTTAGAGTAGATAATAATCTTATCCCGCTCTAGTACCTATATCCTATATACTTAGTCTCTATAATAACTAATAAGGATACCTTTCTTAGCCTGCATAGCGATCTTCTCGCTCTTTACTTATACCTCTAGATTAATATAAGTAAAATATATACTTCTAATAACCCTTGTTTAACTTATATTAGGTATATAGTCTTCTCCTAGGGTTAATAGCTTATTATAGAGCGCCTAAATAGGCGTCTTACTAGGTATTACTATAGTAAAGGAGCGGTTAATAATATAAACCGCTACTATAAGTAGAAATAGCTATAGTTCTACTAGGACCTCGAGATTAACGCTTAAAGCGCGCGCCTTATCTAGTATAATCCGGATCGCGCGCTCTATAATACTATTCTATTTATATATATATATAGTAGCCAAAGCTCTACCCTTATCCTATTATCTTATAAAATAGCTTCGAGGAAAGTTATTATAAACTCCCCTATATTATTTATATAAATAACCTTTACTATTATACTAAAAGCATTCTTCTATCTTTAGAGGTATATTTATAATTAGCGCGCTAGCTTATCCTTTATATCAAAAAAGATAATTACTTAGAAGTATATCTTTTTATCTATAACTAGTAGAAAGTATTTAAAGTACTTTACTAGCTTTATCTCTCTAATATCTATATAACGAATATCCCCTACCCTCTCTATATAGCGCCTAGGTATATATAGAGAGTATTATAAACTCTTCGAGAGATTACACGTTTTATATAGCTATAGGACTACTAACTCTAGGGTAATTATATATCCCTTTATTATCTTAATAGTCTTTTTTATCTCTTTAAAGCCTAAGTGCCCTAGCTTATAATACTAGAGCTTAGATTTGGTCCTCCACCTCGCAGTATATATAACCTATGCGCTTAAAGCTTGCTTATAAGTAATATTAAGGTTAAAACCTCGTTACTAAATATTAAGCGTGATAAACGCCTACTTATTAGTACCTACTAGTTAGTTCCTATTAAAGTAACCTCTACTAAGATATAGTCTTTTGCTACTAAATATATTAACTAGAAAGGTCGGCGCGTATAAGGCGTCTTATAGCTATATTAATTCCCTGTTGTTAAAGCGTAGGGTAACTATACCTATATACTCAGGATACATATTACCTCCTCCTGTGCGAATCGCACGCGGAGTCGTTAACAGCGCGTACTCGTTATCGTTATACCATGTAACAACAAGGATCCCATGCGCAGTTAGGGGTTAGAAACCGGGGTCAAACGAGCGTATCGATTACAGTCATACGAGCGAAGCTATCCTTATACCTAATTATAGTGCGACCCGCGCTCCTATTACATGCTTCCACATGTTAATAAGCCCTTGCATCGCACGTAACGCCTCTAACCCGCATGCAGCCCAATATTACGCCACGCGCAGCCCGCCTATTGCGATACGGCGCCATTTGCGGTCGTAACACATAGTAGGGCCCACGTGCTGCCACCTGCAATGCAGTGCCCCCGCCCGCCTAGCAGTGCCCGCGCCTAGTAGTGCCTATGTAACGATATTACTATAAAGAGTAGGTATTATAGGATAGGAAAAAACTTACTTATGTTATAGTAACTACTATAGGGGTCTTTATACCCTAATCCTAGGTACCCTGATATTCCGCAAACGTACTAGTATTATATAATATACTAGATATATCTATATTTTCTAATAGCCCGCGCCTACCTACTACTACCCGCTTAGTAGTACCTATACCTACCTAGTAGTGCCTAAGCCTAGTTAATAATAATAATAATAATAATAGTTTAGAATTATAAATGACTTACTTTAAGAGCTATATCTTAAAGTATTTAGTTATTTTCCTTAATAAAGAGTAATTAAAACTAAGTAACGTGGTAAGTAAGCGAGCTACCTAATAAGCGAGCTACCTACCTGATTATAACTCTACTATCTTCTACCTTATAACCTATATAATATTATAATAAAATAATAATATTATAAAATAAAGAAGCTTAATTAAACCTAGCTATCTGGGCTATTAATTAAACCCTAAATCTTAGTATTTAAGTAATAGCTAGAATTTACTTAGTCCCTCCTAGGACCTTAGGTACCTAATTAAAAGGTATATCTATATAATAAGATATTATATTAAACTTATAAAAGCTTATATTATTAGAAAGAGAGAAGGTAGTTAAGTATATTTTTAACCTAGATTCCCAATTACTTCCTCCTGATATTAATAACATAGAAGGTATAGCTAATAAACTACTTACTAATTATAATACGCCCCTAGTCAGGAAGCGCTAGGCTTTAAACTTTATTAAGTAATATACAAACGCTTTTTTATAAGTATAACTATAAGAGAGCTTAATATAAAGATCTATATATAATAAATATATAGTTTTCCTATATAATAAATATAGTTACTAAATATAGTATTATAGGCTTAGATATCTATAACTTTAATAAAACTAGGTTTATAATAAGCGAGATTATATCTATAATAGTTATGACGAGCGCTAAAAGGTATCTAAATATGAGAATTATATAGCCTAGTAATTATAAATAAATTATAGCTTGTTAAGCTATTAGTTTATTAAGCTATAGCGTTCCGCTCTATATTATTATTATAAGCTAATACTACCTCTCTACTTCGTATATTAAAACTAATTTCCTATATAACTAGGTAATTATAATATCTAAAAACGGATACATAATAAATAAAAGAGGCTTAGATTAGCTATAGCACTTTAACTAGTATATAAAACTATATATAAATAGTAATTATTACCTCCTTATTATTAATAGGTATAAAGGTTATTACGCAACTAACTTTAAGATATATTATAAGGAAAATAATATTATTATACTCTATATACTAGCTTATGTATCTTATTTACTTTAGCCCTTAGATACTAAGTATTTTAAGTTACTAAAGAAGGCTTATAGCTAAGAAATTAAGGAAAGGATATAAGAGGGTAATACCTATATTATAAAGGAGGATTTCGTCCCTATATTCTATAAAGTATTTATATAAGTAATTATAGAGAGGGATATCTAGGGAGGGTTTAGAGGGGCTAGGCTTACATCTTTAATTATAGAAAATGTACTATCTAAGCTTAATATTGAGTTATATACTCTAATACCTCTAGGATCTCTACTAATAATACCCCTAGCCTAGACTTCTTAGATATTAAATAACCTAATTAAAGCGTCTTCTTAGTCTAAACTTATTAAAAAGAGGATATCCTATTATTAGAATAGCTCCCTAATTTTAATTATTAAAGCTATAGAGTAGTTATTGAAAGGAGTATAGGGATTTATATACTAGATTACCTTATTAAGGTTTAAGAATAAAATCCTTTATAAAGAAAATAACTAACTTAGCTAGTACTAAAGGGCTAAAAAGGCCTAGCCTAAATAAGGAGGGAGTTTTATTATAGCTAAGGTAGAGGATGTTTAGTTATAGAGAGAGGTAATAACTTAGATTAAAGAGGGAATATATTAGAATAGTAATTACTAATATAGGACTAAGACGGCTAATAGTAATATAATATCTACAGGAATAGTAGTTATAATATATAAATATATTAATTCATTAAAGAAATATCTACCAAAGAGGTTTCTAAGTAGTTTAAATTTAATTAATTTCCTAGGTATTATACATTAATTAGAAATATCCTATAGTTATTAAGTTCGGAATTACGCCGCAGCCCCTTCGCAGAAAGACTATAATAAATTCACCTAGTTCGCAGGCATAATTTAGGAAATACTATATAAGTATTTTAACCTATACCCTCTACTAGTTAAGGAAAATAATATAGGAACCCTATATATTCCTACTACTTATAAGTAAACCCTCGCATAAAGTCGGATGCGCGCTATACTAGGGCTAATTATATTAGAGCTAAACGGGCTACTAAGGCTCTCGTAGTAACGCCCTCGCTAAACCATCTAATAAGGTACTATAAAAGCTACTATATAAGATAACTTCTTAACCTAAAGGGTTAACCTTCTAGCAAGGTGCTAAAAGTGCTATAAATATTACTATATAAGAGGTAACTCCTTAACTAAAGAGGTCTTTCCTAAGAGGTTCTTATAGCTAGAAGTATAAGAAGCTCTACTACTATAAGCAGGGCCTTATACCTCTCCCTCTTCCTTATCTCTTAACTATATTAGCACTAGACCTTAGATATAAAAATACTAAGCCTACGCGAGGTATACTTTTTAATACTAATAATATATAAGAGCTTATTAGAAAGTTTAGTATTAATATAATTAATAAAACCTGCTCCTTCTTTAATTACTCCGTTATATATAGAGAGTATATTATTAATATAGCCCTTAAGAGGGCTCTAATTAATACCCCTAGAGGGGATACTTACTATTATATTATAGCTAAGTAAGTAGACTTAGTAATAGAAGCTAGGTAGGTCGTTATATACCCTATAGAGTAGCCCTTCTTCGAGCAGGTCCTCTATACTATTAAGGCAGAGGCAGCCCAGGCCCCTTAGGGCTTATTAGTAAGTATGGCTTATGCTAACTATAATATAGAGAGAGCGTTACTAATAATAGCATAGCTACGAAGGCGTTAGCTAACCTAATCGAACAAGAGGACTATAAAGATAGTAACGACTTCTAGCGGATAAAGCAGTAATAGAGGTAGTATTAGTAGCGCGGGTAGTACGCGAGAGGAAAAGTTAATAGTTTTATAGTTTAAATAATTAAAAACCACGTTATTATCGATATAAAGTTAAAGATCGTGAGGCTATAGGTATATATAAGTGCGGCTATAGTTAGGAAAGGTAGTTAGTAATTACGATCACGTAACTAAAGGCTATGTATTGTTAGGAGGCGCGGAGCTAGAAGGTCTGTTATACTTAAGCAGGTAAAATCACTATGCAGTGGCTAGAGGCCATCCTATAGTTATAATTAGGTAAGTAGCTAGCTTATTTAGGTAGCTCGCTTATTAGCTATATTAATATATTTAGCTAGAGTATATATCTAACTTTATATAAGGGTTTACTTATTAATAGGTATATAGGTTTTCTATATTATTATTTTTAACTAGTAGAGAGTATAAATCAAAGTACCTCTATAGTACTTCTTAAACTATATCTGTAAACTAGGTTAATGTATTATAGTCTTTCTATAATGGGGCTATATTATAACTATAAACCTAAATTAAAATAGAATTATATTAAACGTTATAGAATTACTATTAATACTTATTTTATAATAAATAACTTTATTATTTTAAGTAAAGGCTTTGTAGTATATCTAATATATATATATATATATATATATATACAAGGGAGCGCTAGCTATAGCTAGATTACTATATTATAGGTTATATCCTATATACTACCGTTAGTTACCGCCTAGCCGCGTATATAGACCGCTCCCGGGCGCCCTCGCGTAGAGCATCCTAGATAGTATTAATTTATTATATTCTAATTAATTACTACTTATAACTCTATAATATCTAGTAGTATAACTATAGTTACTTCGATCCACGCAACTAACGTAGTTTATTACCTCACGGTAGTGAATATTATAATAGGTATATAAGCTACTTTTTAGCTTCTTTCTAAAGACTAATATTAACGCTAATACGCTATTACTAGCGCTTAACCGCACCGCTACTAATATGCGCGCACTAGTAGAGTTCTTTATAACTTCGAGAGATCCCGCGAGGGATCGCTATTATAAATACCGCGATTAATAGTAACGCTAACGCCCCTAACGCCTCTATACGGTATATATATCGTATACGCTATAGGGCCCTTCGTAATAGCTATTAATCGAGACCCTTTCGCTAGGCTAGTCTCGCCCTACGCCTCCGCCGCCCTACTGAGAATATAGCGCTACTAACCTTTATAATAAAAACGCGTTAATTCGCTATATATTTATAAATAACTACGGTTAATAACGCTACTGCTATAGACTCTACTAAGCTAACTTCCCTTCCCGCAACGCCCTATTTTAGTATATTTATAACCCTTTATTATATATATATACGCTATATGCGCGAGAGGGCTCCTCGCCCTACTCTACGCAGGTTAATACCCCTATATATAGATCTAATACCCTTCCGAAAGGTTCTAAATCCCCTCACGCCAGCGCTAATACCTATTGAGTTCGGAATTACGCCGCAGCCCCTTCGCAAAAAGACTATAACGAATACTATATAGGTAGTTCAACCTATACCCTCTACGAGTTAAGGAAAATAATATAGGAACCCTATATATTCCTACTACTCGCAAGCAAACCCTCGCATAAAGTCAGATACGCGCCGCACTAGGGCTAATTATATTAGAGCTAAACGGGATACTAAGGCTCTTATAGCCTAGAAAAGCTACTATATAAGATAACTCCTTAACCCAAAAGGTTAACCTTCTAGCAAGGTATTAAAAGTAAACGCTACTATATAAGATAACTCCTTAACCTAAAAGGTTAACCTTCTAGTAAGGTATTATAAATACTACTATAAAAGAGGTAACTTCTTAACTAAAGAGATCTTTCCTAAGAGGTTCTTATAGGTAGAAGTATAAGAAGCTCTATAAGTAGGGCCTTATAACTCTCCCTCTTCCTTATCCTTATCCCTTAACTATATTAGTACTAAACCCTATATCTAAATATACTAAGCCTATATAAGAAATACCCTTTAGTACTAATAATATATAAGAGCTTACTAGAGAGTTTAGTATTAATATAATTAATAAAACCTACTCCTTTTTTAATTACTCTATTATATATAGAGAGTATATTATTAATATAGCCCTTAAAAGGGCTCTTATTAATACCTAAAGAGGGGATACTTGCTATTATATTATAAGTAAGTAAGTAAACTTAATAGTAGAAGCTAGGTAGGTTATTATATACCCTATAGAGTAGCCCTTCTTCGAGCAGGTCGTCTATACTATTAAGGCAGAGGTAGCCTAGGGCCCTTAGGGGAACGTTAGTAAGTATAGCTTATACTAAATAGAGAGAGCGTTGCTAACGACGGTATAGTAAAGATAGTAACGACTAGCGGATAAAGCGGTAATAGAGGCGGTATTTAATAGCAGCGCGGGTAGTATATAAGAGGAAAGGTAAATAGTTTCGTAGTTTAAATAATTAAAAACCACGTTATTATTATCCCAGATAAAGGTATAAGCCCTTATTACATAGTATAAATCTATATACTATATAATATTAAGCTCGGAATTACGCCGCAGCCCCTTTGTAAAAAGACTATAATAAATTCACCTAGTTCGCAGGTATAATTCAGGAAACACTATATAGGTATTTTAACCTATACCCTCTACTAGTTAAGGAAAATAATATAGGAACCCTATACGTTCCTACTACTTATAAGCAAACCCTTATATAAAGTTAGACGCGCGCTACACTAGGGCTAATTATATTAGAGCTAAACGGGCTACTAAGGCTCTTATAGCCTAGAAAAGCTACTATATAAGATAGCTCCTTAACCCAAAAGGTTAACCTTCTAGCAAGGTACTGCGAATACTATTATATAAGAGGTAACTCCTTAACTAAAGAGGTCTTTCCTAAGAGGTTCTTATAGCTAGAAGTATAAGAAGCTCTATAAGTAGGGCCTTATACCTCTCCCTCTTCCTTATCCTTATCCCTTAACTATATTAGTACTAGACCTTATATATAAATACGCTAAGCTTAAGCGAGGTACGCCCTTTAGTATAAATAATATAAAGGGGATTACTAGAGAGTTTAGCCTTAATATAATTAATAAAACCCGCTCCTTTTTTAATTACTCTATTATATATAGAGAGTATATTATTAATATAGCCTTTAAAAGGGCTCTTATTAATACCTAAAGAGGGGATACTTGCTATTATATTATAAGTAAGTAAGTAAACTTAATAGTAGAAGCTAGGTAGGTTATTATATACCCTATAGAGTAGCCCTTCTTCGAGCAGGTCCTCTATATTACTAAGGCAGAGGCAGCCTAGGCAGCCTAGGCCTATTAGGGGAATATTAGTAAGTATAGCTTGCGCTAACTATAATATAGAGAGAGCGTTGCTAACGACAGCATAGCTACGAAGGCGTTAGCTAACCCGATCGAATAAGAGGACTAGCGGATAAAGTAGTAATAGAGGCGGTATTAGCAGCGCAGGTAGTGCGCGAGAGGAAAAGTCGATAGTTTCGTAGTTTAAATAATTAAAAACCACGTTATTATTAATATAAAGTTAAAGATCGTGAGGCTATCTAGTGGGGCACGTATAAGTATAGCTATAGTTAGGAGAGTTATAATCACGTGACCGAAGGCTATAGATTGTTAGGAGGCGCGGAGTTAGAAGGTCTATTGCACTTAAGCAGGTAAAATCACAATGCAGTGGCCAGAGGCCATATACTATTTAATATAAAGTAATATAAGGATTTTAAATATATCCTTTGTTTTCTTATACCTCTTATAGTTATAGAGATATAAGGCTTTAAAGATAAAGTCTAATTCTATTTCCTATATACCCCCTTAAGGTACATATGTTTCTTTAAATATATTATACCTTATTATTAGGAAGTAGATAAGAATATAAGAATAAGAGTAGGTATTATAAGGTAGAAAGAAATTAAAACCTTATAGTAAAGAAAGGAATAGGTAAAAGAAATCTTAAGGGAAAACCTCTAATAGTTTAATTTAATATCTAATATATATATATTAGTATTATTAGGTATAGGTAAAAGGCCCTTAGGTATAATATTCAGTTTAGTCTTAACTAGCTCTAGAATGCTTTTTCAAATAAGCCTAGTTAATATATCAGCTATATTATCTTTGGATTTTACATAGAATGATTCTATTAAATTATCCTATATGGTATTTCTACTAATAAAGTATTTTATACTAATATGCTTAGATCCTTTATAGAATTCTGGATTTTCCACTAGCCTTTAAGCTACTTAGTCATCTATTAAGACTTTTAGGTTTTAAATAGGAATATTCATAGACGCTTTATTTATTATAAGGTTATAGCTATTATATAGGTAAAAAGCTTCTTTAATAGCTTCTACTAAAGCTATATTTTCGCCTTGATAGGTACTTAAAGTAACTATCCTTTATTATATAGTATTCTGGCTGATAATAATATATAAGCCTAAATAAAAGATATAGTCTAAAGTAGACTTTCTATCTTCTATATCCCTAGCCTAATTTAAGTCTAGAAATCTAATAATATTAAAATTGAATTAATTATTATTTTGTTATAATATAAACCTAACTCTAAGTATTTATTTCGATATGCCTAAATTAGGTTTAATATAATTATATAATCCTTGGAAGGATTACTTATATATCTTAGAAATCTATTAACTATATAAGTTATATTAGGTCTAGTCTTTAAGTCTATATAAAGAAGAGCTCCTATTCATTATTAATATATAGTGGCCTCTGGCTACTGCATAGTGATTTTACTTACTTAAGTGCAATAGACCTTCTAACTCCGCGCCTCCTAATAATATATAGCCTTCGGTTATGTAATCCTTTCCTAACTATAGCCGCACTTATACGTGCCCGTTATACTAGATAGCCTCACGATCTTTAACTTCATATTAATAATAACGTGGTTTTTAATTATTTAATAGACTATGAAACTATCGACTTTTCCTCTCGCGTACTACCCGCGCTGCTATTAAATACCGCCTCTATTACCGCTTTATCCGCTAGAAGTCGTTACTATCTTTATCCTCTTATTCGATCGGGTTAGCTAACGCTTTTGCAGCTATGCTATTATTAGTAACGCTCTCTCTATATTAAAGTAGTTAGTATAAGCTATACTTACTAATATTCCCCTAAGGGGCCTAGGCTACCTCTGCCTTAATAGTGCGGAGGACCTGCTCGAAGAAGGGTTACTCTATAGGGTATATAATAACCTACCTAGCTTCTATTACTAAGTCTACTTACTTAGCTATAATATAATAGTAAGTATCCCCTCTAGGCGTATTAATAAGAGCCCTCTTAAGGGCTATATTAATAATATACTCTCTATATATAATAGAGTAGTTAAAGAAGGAGCGGGTTTTATTAATTATATTAATATTAAACTCTCTAGTAAGCTCTTATATATTATTAGTATTAAAGGGCGTACCTCGCGCAGGCTTAGCGTTTTTATATATAAGGTTTAGTATTAATATAGTTAAGAGATAAGGAAGAGGGAGAGGTATAAGGCCCTGCTCGCAGAGCTTCTTATACTTCTAGCTATAAGAACCTCTTAGGAAAGACCTCTTTAGTTAAGGAGTTACCTCTTATATAGTAGCGTTTATAGTATCTTTAGTACCTTACTAGAAGGTCGACCTTTTGGGTTGAGAAGTTATCTCATATAGTAGCTTTCGTAGCACCTTGCTAGAAGGTTTAGCGAGGGCGTTATTATCTAGGCTACGAGAGCCTTAGTAGCCCGTTCGGCTCCGATATAATTAGCCCTAGTGCGGCGCGCGTCCGACTCTATAATATTCAGAGGGTTTGCTTGCGAGTAGTAGGAATATATAGGGTTCCTATATTATTTTCCTTAACTAGTAGAGGGTATAAGTTAAAATACCTATATAGTATTTCCCGAATTATGCCTGCGAACTAGGTAAATTTGTTATAGTCTTTTTGCGAATGGGCTGCGGCGTAATTCCGAGCTCAATCCCTCTATATCTCTCTTAGTATATATAGCTTAAATAAGAGCGGGAGGTAGATAAAAAACTATATATTAAGAAGAGAATATTATATAAGGAAACGATTATACTATTTACTTATCTAGTAATTATCCCTGCTAAATATCCTAATAAGAAAGTCTATTTCTTTAAGTAGATAATAGATACTTATTAGTATACTTATACTCTTATTATTATTAAATAAAGTTAGCTATAACTAGACTTAGTAAATAAACCCTTAGAATATAGCGCGAGGCTCTTATTATTAAGAACAACTTTTAAGCTTTCTAAGACCTACTTATTTATCTTATTCTTAAAGTACTTATAGATTCTAAGTAGTATATAAGCTATGAAAATAAGAAGGTATTTATTAATATAGCTTAAAATATACTTATCTCCTATCCCTCTTTATTACTCTTAATATATATAGCTTTAATAAGAGCGGGAGGTATATAAAAGTCTATATATTGAGAAGAGAGTATTATATAAGGAGATTATTATATTATTTACTTATTTAGTAATTATCCCCGCTATAAGTCCTAATAAGAAAATCTATTTCTTTTAGATATAGCTTGCTAGTATTACTTCTCTATAAGGTATCTATAGATTCTAAGTAAAATATAAGCTATAAAGTAAAAAGCTACTTATTAGTATAGCTTATAGTATACTTACCTCCTATTTCTTATTATCTCTATTAGTATATATACTTCTGATAAGAGTAGGAGCTATTAGCTAGTAGGAACGGGTACTTACTATTATATTTATCCTTTACTTAAGGTTAGATAGAGTTAGCTATAACTAGACTTAGCAGATAAAACTTTAAAATGTAATATAAAGTAATTATTAAGAATTCCTTTTAATCTTTAAAGAATCTCCTTATTTATTTTCTTTATAAGATACCTATAGATTTTAAGTAGTATATAAGATATAAAAATAATTAGCTACCCCTCAGTATAGCCTATAGTATACTTACCTTCTATCCTTTATTATGGATCCTAGTATATATACCTCTAATAAGAGTACGAGGTATATAAGAAACTATGCGTTAAGAGGAGACTATTATATAAGGAGATTACTATACTATTTGCTTATATTAAATACTGGATATTATAATTAATATCCTATTAGAAGAGCTATCTATTTCCTTTAGTATTATAATTATATTAAGTCCTTTCTCTACTTTATATTATACTATATTTATTTTATTATCTTCCCCCCCTATGCCCTCTATTAGGAAGGTTAGTCTTTACCTTTTAGGAAGCTAGGCCTATTTAAGAAAAAAGGATCTCTTACTACTGTTAAACCCTTATATATTAAAAGCTTCAATCTAATTAATCTTTAAAAGAATTAAGCTAATTTATTCTAAGTCTAGATTAATATAGGTCTATATAGCTTAGTTTAGTTTATATTACTCTTATTAATTATTATTAGCTCTTATTAGCTCTTATTAGCCTTTTATTAATAAGCCTTATATATATAGTAAAGCTCTAGCTAGTAGCTAGTAGGAATAGGTACTTATTAGTATATTTATACCTTGATTTTAAGGTTAAATAGAGTTAGTTATAACTAGACTTAGTAGATAAAACTTTAAATTATAATATAAGGTAGTTATTAAAGACTACTTGTAGTAATAGAATTATTAAGGATTACTTTTAATCTCTAAAAGATCTCCTTACTTATCTTCTTTATAAAGTATTTATAGATTTTAAGTAATATATAAGCTATAAAAATAAATAGCTACCCCTTAGTATAGTTTATAATATACTTACTTTCTACTCTTTATTATCTCTCTTAGTATATATAGCTCTAATAAGAGCGGGAGGTATATAAAAAACTATATATTAAGAACAGAGTATTATATAAGGAGATTACCATATTATTCGCTTATTTAGTAATTATCCTCATTATATAACCTAATAAGAAAGTCTATTTCTTTAAGTAAATAATAAATACTTATTAATGTATTTATACCCTTATTAATATTAAATAGAGTTAGTTATAACTAGACTTAGGAGATAAAGCTTTAGAATATAGCGCGAGGTCCTTATTATTAAGGACTACCTTTAAGCTTTCTAGGACGTACTTACTTATCCTCTTTATAAAGTACCTATAGATTTTAAGTAGTATATAAGCTAGCCCTTATTATTAAGTTAGGCCTTAAACTTATTCCTAGAGATATATAGGTTAAGTAGATTTAGCTTACTAATACTACTTCTTTATAAAGTAGCTATACATTTTAAGTAGTATATAAGCTATAAAAATAAAAATCTACTAATTAGTATAGTTTATAATATACTTATCTCCTATTTCTCTTGATCTCCCTTAGTATATATAGCTCTAATGAGACCAGGAGATATATAAAAGAATATACTTTAAGAAGAGAGTATTATATAAAGAGATTATTATACTATTTACTAATCTAGTAATTATCCCTATTATAAATCGTAATAAGAAAGTCTATTTCTTTAAATATAGCTTATTAGTATTACTTCTCTATAAGGTACCTATGAATACTCAGTAGTATATAAGCTATAAAAATAAGAAGCTACTAATTAGTATAGCTTATAATATACCTATCTCCTATTCCTCTTTATCTCCCTTAGTATATATAGCTTTAATAGGAGTAAGCGGTATATAAAAAACTATATATTAAGAAGAGAGTATTATATAAGGAGATTACTATATTATTTATATATTTAATAATTATCCTCATTATAAAGCCTAAAGCTAGGGTACCTATAGATTCTAAGTAGTATATAAGCTATAAAAATAAAAAGCTACTTATTAATATAGCCTATAGTATACTTACCTCCTATTCCTTATTATCTCTATTAATATATATACCTCTATTAAGTATAGGGGAATAGGTACTTATTAGTATATTTATACTCCTATTAAGGTTAGATAGAGTTAGCTATAACTGGACTTAGTAAAAAGACTTTAAAATATAATATAAGGTATTCATTAAGGATTACTTTTAGCGAGGTAGTTACTTAGGACTGCTTTTAATCTTTAAAGGATCTCATTATTTATCTTCTTTATAAGATACCTATGGATTTTAAAATGTAACCTAAACGATTAGATTATAGCTTATCTAGACCTTTATTATATACATATATTACTAATTATATATAGAGTAATTTATTATTATTAAGTTCGGAATTATGCCGCAGCCCCTTCGCAAAAAGACTATAACAAATTCACTTAGTTTATAAGTATAATTTAGGAAATACTATATAGGTATTTTAACCTATACCCTCTAGTAGGTAAGGAAAATAATATAGGAACCTTATATATTCCTATTACTTATAAGTAAACCCCTAAATATTAGTATATAAAGTTAGATATACGCTATACTAGAGCTAATTATATTAGAGCTAAGTAAGCTACTAAGGCTCTTATGGTAATACCCTTACTAAACCTTCTAATAAGGTATTATAAAAGCTACTATATAAGATAACTCCTTAACCTAAAAGGTTAACCTTTTAGTAAGGTATTAAAAGTAAATATTACTATATAAGAGGTAACTCCTTAACTAAAGAGGTCTTTCCTAAGAGGTTCTTATAGCTAGAAGTATAAGAAGCTCTGCTACGAGCAGGGCTTTATACCTCTCCCTCTTCCTTATCCTTATCCCTTAACTATATTAGCACTAGACTCCGCATATAAATACGCTAAGCCCGAGCGAGGCACGCCCTTTAGCGCATAGCGGCGCGGGTGGTGCGCGAGAGGATAAGTCGATGGTTTCGGAGTTTAAATAATCAAAAACCACGTTATTGTTAATATAAAGTTAAAGATCGTGAGGCTATCTAGTATAACAGGCACGTATAAGTACGGCTATGGTTAGGAAAGGTAGTCGGTAAGATTACATAACCGAAGGCTATATATTATTAGGAGGCGCGGAGTTAGAAGGTCTATTGCACTTAAGCAGGTAAAATCACTATGCAGTGGCCAGAGGCCGTAATTTATTATTATTATTATTATTATTATTTCTCTTATTTAAGGGGGCTAAGTAACCTCGATTTAAGGGTACTTTAAAGAGATAGAGATTATTAAGCTTATAGCTAGTAGCTATAATACGATCTTTATATACATTATATAAAATAGGTTTTTACTAAATAATAGAGGTAATATCTATATCATTAAGCCGACTTTAGCTAAGTGAATTAATCCCTAATCCAGGTATATAGTAAATATCTTTTCATGTTATTTTATTATCATGAGGGAACATATCTAAATCTCCTCTTTTAGAAGAGGTAAGCTGGTTTGCTTTGCCCCACTTTATAGAGGTATTTATAGGCTTTTTATTATAGAAAAGAGTGTGATCTTGAACTATATAGATAGTAGCTATATTATCGTTATAAAATATAGGTTTAATTTAGTTATAACGCCGTGATCCTAAATCCTTTTCCTTAGTTAAAATACCTTATTAAATCAAGGTACCTAAGGTTAGATTATTAGTTATATTATTATTATTATAAGGATTATTAAGGGACGTATTTACATTTTCAAATTCCTAATTTTCATCAGAGTCGTTAAGATCTATAAGATTAACATTTTGATTAATATTCTAATCTATAGATATATAGGGGGTTATTATAGTATCGTTTTGATCGTTTTTATCTTCCATTTCTCCTATTACTCTTCAGGTAGTTATATTAACTTCCTTAGTAGTAGAAGTATAAGTTTTATTATTATTATTATCATTTTTAGTATTATTTCCATTATTACTACTTTCATTATTGGATTTATTCCACTATGCTAGGGCCTTTTCAGGATATAAAAGGGCATAGTTACCCTTAGTATAGCTAGTCTCTTTATAGCCTTTGTAGTAAAGATCCTTTTACTTTTTCCTAGGTCCTTTATTAACCTTGTTTTGATTTTTATCTTTATTATTATCTTTAGTAGTAAGATTTACTATTTTACCCTTTTATCTTTACTCGTCTAATAAACTAGGAAATAGACTATTAAGCGTATAGGTATCCTTACTAATCCTAAGACCTAAAGTAATAGTAGTAATGAAACTATTATAGTCTTTATCTAGGCTATTTAATATATAAGCTATAACTACCTAGTTGAGTAATTTAAGCTTATTATGAGATACGTTATTTATAGGTTCCTTCATCATATTAATATATTCTTCTATAGAGTTAAAACTACTTAAAGTAGTATTAAATTACTCTTTATAAGTTAGGAACTTATTCATAAGCCCTATAGGCTTATATAGGTCTTTAAGATATTTATAAGCTCCAAAAGCTATTATATTATCCTTTATAACCCTTAGAGGCCTATTATTATAAAGTAGCTATATATAGCTTAGAGCCTTACCATTTAGATTAATATTATTATTATCTATAGGCTTAGATAAGTTTATAGTTATATCTTTACTAATACCTAAGGCCTTAATACATATAGACCAGACTTTATAATTATTGGATCTAGATAGCTTAGGAAGCTATACCTTTAAATCAGATATTATAAAATTCTTGGTAGAATAATATATAAGCTATAATAGGGTATACTTATAATAGGATAAGAGAGATATACATTGTATAGCTTAGTAGCATTAACTATAGCTTTACTATTTAGCTTATTTTATTTAAGCCTAGATGTTAAAGGTTTAACTCGATATATTCCCTCTCTTTTATTCCTCTTTCAAAGGGTCTTTAAGAGACTCTTCTAGAAAAAGCTAAATAGGCTCTTCTATAGTTAGGATACCTACTAGTGTATAGCTTATATTGGGCCTCGATCGTCTAGTAGTATAGATATAGGTAAACCAAGACCTATAAAGGCTTAGAGATAGTGTAAAGACATAATTAACTAAAGCAAGGTCGAATAGCCTAGCTTATATATTATCTCGTTTCGTAGGGGTAGTTATAATAATATAATGAAATAATTCGCGGTTCTAAATAGCTTCTTATAGGAGGTATCGATCTTTAAACTAGTAAACTAGAATAGTTAGTATTTTTAATTTATTATAGGGAGTATAGAGGCTATGTCTCTTAAAGGAATACCCTAAATAGGTAAGCTTAAGGTAGAGAATAGGCTTAAGGGCTTTATTATAGTATTAAGGATGCTAGATTAGTAGGATACTTTTAAAACACTTTAAGCTAGGCGTATAACCTATAAGAATAGGTGTATAGGTAGCGAAGGGGACTGAGAAGCAGCCTAAATAATAGATATTAATAGGCTAGTTTTAGTTATGATAAAGGCCAATAAGCTTAAGCATAAGGAAGTATAGATTTATTAACAAATTTATATTAGAATAAATATTAAATAATATTGAAGTGTTAATATTTTTTCCAAGTTATAAATCCTACCCTTAGCAAGTAAAGGGTAAGATATTCCAGATCATAGCTACTAAACGGCTAACTATTAAGCTTATTAGCAGGATCGTGCTTAGATCACTAAGTAGTCCGTATACTATTTATATATATATATAGCTATGAATATAAGGATTATAAATGCATATATATATATAAGGTTATGAATATTACTGGAATTTTTATAGATCTTTAAAGTATTTCTTTCCTAAGGAAAATACTATTCCTTTTTGTTTTATAGTTATTAGTATATTATTAAAGGTATGTTATATAGATATATAGCTATATATACTCTAGTTATTTCTTAAGGTGTATTCGAAGTTTATGAGGTTATAATAGAAATTATAAAGATATACCTTTGGTATTCTTATACTATAGCTTAGTACTAGCGTTTAAGATATTATAACCTAGAGGCTAGAGTGTTTATAAGAGATATAATAACGTTTTAACCCTCTGTTCCTTTAGCTTAGAATATAGCTATAAAGAATAACTCTTTAGATGCTATAAAAGGAATTCTTTCTAAACTAAGTCCTTTGTATATAGCTAATATATGGTTTCCTAGGAATATACTCTTAGCTATTATATCTCCAAATTATAAAGTTATAGCAACTATAAGTAAAGAAAGACTTATATAAAATTATATATTAGAAAGGGCTAGAACCGATAGGAACCAGAAAGATAATAAATAATATAGCTCTACCTATAAACGGGTAAGAATATTAAGAGTAGGCTTAAAAGATATATAGAATAATTCGCAGATCTAATTAAAAGAGATCGTCTCTATCGGGCGCTAATTTGCTAAGAAATTACTAAAAAACAAGGTATAGGGTTATTAAGGTACTAATAGTAATAATAATAATACTATCCTCCCCTCTGCTACGCTCCTCTCCTCTACGCTCTACTCTATAGTCTCCCTGCAACAGGTCCGTGCGCTAAGGGAGTTTTCCGAAAGTTGCGCAGCCAAGTCCATCCTATCCTATCCCAATATGTATACAATTGAAGTTATATATAGTAAGTATACTATTAAAGGTTATATATAATAAACTTATACTAATATAAATAGGTTAGAGAGATAGAGACACTAAATAAAAAAGATAATCTTAAAAATTACTTCCAGCTGGATTTATTATAATTTCTTACTTACATTATTACTAAATAAACCTTTAGTATAAAGTAGCTTTACCTTAATATAGTTAAGGCCCTCTTAGCGTATAATAGCTAGGTATAATAGGACATAAATATCTAGCTTACTTCCCCTCTTAGTATTAAGGAGGGCTAGTTAAGATATAACTAACTATTTCCCCTAATTTCTTTCTCTATAAAGTTAGTAGACAAAGTATAATAATACAACCTCTTGCCTTCCGTCCCTTGTGTCTTTATGTTTGCTTTAGCTAAGTAATATAAAGGGGCTTTGCTATAAGGTTAGGATGCTTTACTAAGAGAGAAAGAAATAGAGGAGGGGGGACTCCTAAGCTAAGAGGCCTTTAAGGGGAATCAAACCTCTATTATAATATTAATATTTTTATACTCTACTATCAAGCTAGAAAGATATCTTATATACGAAATAAGAGATTTACACTCTTGAAGCAGAGAATTACTATTAAGTTTATAGCTTAACCCTTCTTATTAATAAAGGAACTCTCCTTAGTATATAGATAGTAATAATCTACTAACCTACGTCTAATACAACTTAGCGGTAGGCGTTAATATATAAACTTTGAAAGTTTATTACCCCGTGCAACTTCCACTACATAAACTTTATTTCGAATTAACACTAATTAGAGTTATGCATACAAAGAAGCCTATTATAATGTTTTAATCCTATTTTGAAAGGGATTATAATACACTAGTAAATTTATTATTTGATGGTAATACTATATCTTAGGACTAGCGCTTAAGCTATTATAACCTAGGGACTAGATTGTTTATAAATATATAAAATAAAGATATAAATATATACACATTCATATTTATATTTTTATACTATAATATATTGTGTTTACATATATTAAGTATTAATATAAAATGAATACAGTTATTAACGTAAACTAAGTCATATATTAACTTATTTATTTGGCTTGAGAAGTACTTTTATAAAGAAGAAATAAATTTATAAGGATTATTCAATTTGATATTATTTACTTAAGACTTAGGTATTTATTAAAATAATACAATATAAACTAAAAGCTGAAGAGTACCAAAGAATAATATTAAACTACTAATTTAGTATTAACCTCTCGCTTTTAAGTTACTATTAATGAGTAAAAGACCTTAAGTAAGTTTAAATAATAAAAGCTCTATTAAAATAAGTTATAACCATCAATAATACCTAACTCAATACAATCCCATTTATTATAACTAAATACAGCTAAGTATAAATAGTCTTCAGAGCTACCACTACTACTACTATTACTACTACTACTGCTACTCCTACTACTACTATTTAAAATTATAGTATTATCTATATCTTCTTTTTTCTCTTTATTATTCTCTTTTATAGTAAAGTCTAGCTTATTATCTAAAGTTTCTTAATACCTAAGTAAATCTCTATAGCGAATAGGATAAGCCGCAGAAGTGGAACCACAATTGCGATAGTGCAATTGCAGCTTATATACGCATCACGACACACCCCCTCAGTTTCACCCTAATAAGCGCGGAACTGCAATACTTTTAACCTTCTAATTAAGTATATCTCGCTAAAGTCTAGGTAGTTAAGCCGCGGGATTCGAACCCTAAGCCTGAGGTAGGGGACTTTAACCCTTAGGGTTAGGATTATATAAGCCTAAAAGACGTACTTAAACTATTCTAGTATATAGTTAGGGTAGTGTAGAGCTAGGCTTATAACTATAGCGAATAGGATGAGCCGCAAAAGTGGAACCACAATTGCGATAGTGCAATTGCGGCTTATATACGCATCACGATAATCTCGATATAACTTAGAGTAATATAATTCAGTATTATTATTTAGTTTAATACTATAGATAAGATTACCCTAAAGATAGATTATAATTAGGTTGCTATTTAGTAATTAGTATTTACTTTTATAGTAAAGGCAGATAATAAAGGCATAAAAGGGGAGAAGAGAAAGAAAGCAAAAGCAAGAGGAGAATAATATAGCTGGAATAGAGTCTAGGGACCTGCCTTAGGTTAGGTGCTAATGCTCTTAGTCCAGAATCTAGCAAGATTATGTCCCAAGTACGTCCCTGCCTTAACTTCTAATTAGTACTTCCTGCTAAGGTACTACTAGGTACCTAGGGTGAGGTACACCTACCTACCTACCTATATTGCTTACTTAAACTAAGCGTATATTAATATTCGCAGTCCTGGCAAGACTGTGGAAGTCCTGCTCCCAGCTAGCAAAGAGTAACGGGCTTAGGATACATATCTTAATCTCACAACGAAGCGAAATTAAGGAGCGGGAGCTATACGGCACTAAAAGCGGTATTGTTGCTGCTGCGCAGGCTTTGTGCCATTGCTGATAGGAGTGTTTGAGGTAGGTAGGTACTTAAGGCAGGTTGAAATCGCAGAGCTCCTCCACCTCAGTTGATGGTTCGAACCTCTTCTGAGGCTGCCACGCTTGCGTGGAACCTCAGCTCCAACGCAATCACAGGGATACAGGCCTGGCTCACCATTTTTCTGTTCCCTCACTTATATATTCCGTCCGCAAGATATCAAGCGGAGTGCGCTGGATAGAGCACGATTGATTGCGCAGCTGAAATATGACTTTAGTGCTATCGTTGTCGACGTGTTCCTTGCGAGGTGCCTCTTGATATATAAGTAAGTACTTAAGACCCGTTAGTCTGTGGAGAACCTTTCCAGGGCTTTATGTTAATCGTGGTGATTTAGAGGATGCTAATATGTCTTGAGGTTATCTCCAGACATGGCAGCTAGCGGTATTATCTCGTCAGGTGCTGGATTTCTGAGGTTTCCTGATTCATTCGATTCGATTGAGGCACGGCAAGGTACCCGGACGTAGCCACCTCGGCGTTAGTGAGAATGACACTACCTAGACGAACGGCAAAACGCTGCCCCCTGCGTGACTGTCTAGTGGGTTTAGCCCAAGGCTGTTAGCGCACTATACAGCGCACTATACAGCGCACTTTACAGGGCGTTCCTGTGAAAAATCACCGGTGAGCGCTAAACTCAGCGAATTGCAGGGGCAGTCCCAGACCTACAGCCGCTAAATGCCCTGTGACTTTGAACCCGCCCAGGCGCAAAAAAAAAAAAAGGGAAAAAAGGGACAACCACCCACTATTCCCCCAATGCAGGATACTAATGGAGGAGCCATTGCATCGAGGACAATTCCGCCTCCATCTCGAATATCAACAAAACCCGCACGTAGTCTCCACGACTGGCTGTCGTCTCTGTCGATAGCTAACTAGACGCCCCGAATGTGACCATGCCCAAAGCAATGGGCGGACGCTTCAGAGCTTGGATGATGTTGCCCTTGGAACCGCATGCTGCGAGGCGAAAGGGACGTGCTATGTCCAATAGTGGTGATGCTAGGAGTAGGTATGTATGTAGGCTCCGGGTTCGTTCCGAATCATCTTGTTGACAGGCCGTAGGACAGGTATTAGCTATAGGGATAATAACAGGGGTTACTAATCAAGCTTGGTAGCAGCTATCGGTATATGTAAAGAGGGAGAGGTATACTTGCTACTAGTGTCGAATACCTCGCTCCAGGTTCGATAAGGCAAGTCGTTGACGGCAGTCGTTGACTGCAGCAGAAGCCGTTCAAACTCAAGATGTTGGTGACGACTGCCCAGTAGCCGCTCAAGTTATTTTTGCGAGAAACCAGGTCAGGAAAGCGTTGGGTGGCACTAGACGTGTTGAGTCGGCATGAACGGTCCGACGTTGAAGATGAGCCGCGTGGCAGGAGCACAACATGCGAAACCCGGGATATATGTCGCCAGCACGTAGGGGCTCAACTAATGTCTTGTCCCATTGATAGTGTCTTCTCGACCTTCAGCAGCTTGCCCAGTGCCGCCAATAAGTCACTTGATAGTTATAGCAGGAGGTAGCATTTAGATAGACGAGACCTGGGGACGTCACGATGGATCGCCGGCGCATCCCGCAAAGTCGGCCCCGCTTCTCCGATGTAGAAGGTCCACCTCCCCGATGCGCACGGAAACCGCAGCACAACATCTCTCGAGAACGCATTTACGTTGTCAGCAACACCTCCTCACCAAAACAGTTTCCAGTAGCCCGGACAAGCCTTCCCATATCATCTCCAGGCCCCAGTAAAGGGAGTAGGAAAGAGATACAGAGAGATAGCCTTAGGCCTAGCATAGCAGTCCCTCCCCTGAAATGCAGGAGATAACGGGAGATGCATACGCCTACCGCAATCTCCATCGCGGAGCGCATCTAGCCTTCCCAGTGTATGCTACTGCTGTGATTTCCCAAGCCAGGATGTGTCGCGTCGCATCGTTGTCCTCGCCTGGTCGCGAAGCTAGTAATGTTTTCCTCTTCTCCTTGGGGTCCGTTGTCGCATCGCATCGCATCGCATCGCATCGCTTCGCTTCGCCGTCCGTTCTCTGTCCGAGTCTTGTCTGTTTTGCCGCTCTCTCGTTCGCGCCCTGATTCTTTCTTTTGCCTTTTCTCGATTTCGCTTTTCTTCGCCTCCCTCTCACGATAATGTCTGGCTTTGGCTCTGGCTCTGGTGCTCCCACAGGCCCTACCATCAGCAGCAGCAACCCAGATGGCAGCAGCGTGAGTAATCCATCCCTTACTATCAAGCCCATAGCATCGGGAATCGCCCGTTAGTTCCTTCAACGCCGTTCCGCAGCTTGATACTAACAGATATTGTTGCAGAACCTGGTCAACCAGTACCCCCTTCGCGCGATCCTAACGCGGAACTTGGTATCGCCCTGGGTGGCGCAGAATATCCCGGCCGGCCCATCTTACCCGGCGTCAGCTCTGCTCCATCATATCGATACCCACGCCTCCCGCCTCTCAACAGCCCTCGCAGAGCAGGGCAGCGCGCCCACGAACCGCCATCGCCGCCTCAATAAGAACCTTCAGTTCTTATATGAGAACTGGCCCAATGCAGAGTGGCACCCGGCGCGCTTCCCAGTGGGAGCCCCGCCCCCTGAAAATGTCGTAACGGCTATGAAGTCGTTGACGAAGCTGGCGATGAAGCATGGCTGGGCCCTGCGAGATCTGTGGGCCGAGGACGATAAGGACGATGAATGCGGCCTGATTATCCAAGCGTGGCGACAGAAGCGCGCCGTTCTCCTCACCGAGGAGGTGATGAAGCTGGCCTTGAAGAAGGCGAAGGATCGCGTGGCTGCCCTGGAGCAGCAGGTCGAAGAGAACGATATCGAGAGACCGAGAAGAGAGCATAACGGCGACCAGGACCAGCAATGGGGCAGAGAGCACGATAACGAGCCTCCTTTTGACGAGGACCCCGCCCCGCCCCCCGCGAACTCTCATCAGCCGTCTCCTCCTCGGTTCTCTCCCGCCCGGTTCTCTCCCGCCCGGTTCTCGCCCGATCGTGGCACCCCCATTCCGCCCGTCTCTGCCAACCGCGGCCTGGCTCCGCCCACCTCCGACAATCGTCACTCGCCCCCTGGCATCTCTCCGGACCGCTGCTCTCCCCCTCGCTGGTCCCCGGAGCGGTTTTCTTCCCCGCCTGTCTCTGGCCCCGCCGCCCCAGCCCCTGACTCCAGCTTCGGCCCTCCTCACTCCGGCTCCGCCCCCCCGCACTCTGGCTCCGTCACCCCTCACTCCGGCTCCGTCCCCCCCGGCCGCGATTCCTCTCCCCTCCCGGCTCGCTCCTCCCGGCCCTCGCCTCTCCCGCCCGCGCAAGCACCCCTCCGCCGCTCCGCCAGAATTCGCGCTGCGGCCGCATCCCGACAGCTGCAGGAGCAGCAGGAGCAGCAGGTCCACCCGCACCAGCAGCAGTATCAGGACCCGGGCCCCGCCGACCCTGATGCCGCCGCCCGAAGGATCGTCTCGGCCACCATGCGCACCCTCACGCGCCAGCTCGGCCGTGAGGCTAATACCTTTGGTCCCCGCCGGCGTGCGGATATTCGCCGAGCTGCTCGTCAGCTGCTGGAGTCTTCTCTGGGCGTCGGCCGTCGTTAAAGCTTTTCTTAAGCCTTAGTTCTTCGTCTTCGGGTTTCGGCTGTCGGGTTTCGTGTTCTTCGTTGAGTTTCGGTTCGGTTTTTGTTCTTCTTATAACTCTACTGTGGTTTGCTGTTGGCGTTTCTTGCGTTTCTTGCGTTTTGGGGCGCACATCATGCGTCAGCTCGTTCTTTCTTCCCCGGCTTTTCTTTCTCGCCCCCGGGTATTTTTTTACAGCAAAACAATCAATAACTGAGACCGGTGTTCCGGGCTGCTGATCGCAATTTTGTCTCCTCTTTGTTCTGGGTTGGGTTCGCTGCGCTAATATGCTTTATATAAGTGACTGCATGCATGAATAAAGTTGAATGAAATCCACTAGAAACAAGTACTGAAATTATAAGAATGATTAGTTTAGAGCGCGCAATTAGGTCCAGCTTGTTAGATTGGAGGGTCCGGAACGTATGCTGCGAGGTTCGGAGCGACGTTCGCCCGGCTCGGCATAGGCCCGAAGCGACTAGGGTATACGCTAGAAAAGGGGCTAGGACGCGCCTAAATAAGGGTATATATATAGAAGTAGTATATATATAATAGTATTACTAATATATATATAATTATACCTAATTTAATAATTAATAGTTTAATACGTGCTATATTACTATAAATACTACTTTAAAACCCCTGATTATAAGATAATAATTATAATAACTACTACTTAGCTATAGAAATATAGTAACTAGATCCTATAGATTAACCTCCTATATATAAAGGCGTCTAGGGTTAAGCTATAAGATAGTATTAACCTATATATTACTATTTAGAATATAAATAGTATTCTCTAAAGCTACTTTAGAAATAAGGTTACTAAGCTAACTATCCTAGATATCTCTAACTACCTTATAGGAGGTATAGGGAATAACGTAGTAGTTATATTACTAAGTAATAAGATATTACTACTTATATTAATATAATTATAAACCTATTAAAGCTAAAATATAAGCTATACTAAGCTTACTAAGTAGATTATATATTTAGAGATAAATACTGTAAAGTATATAAAAAGTAATAATATATATTTTAAAACTAGATTCATAATAATATCTACCCGGATCTACTACGCCTACACTATATTATAGAGGAGGGTATTAACTACTAGATATATATACTTTATAAGAGTATTAGTATTAATACTTCTAAGTATAAAGCTATAGCTAGGAGTAGCTATACTATAGTCCTAGACCACTTATAATAAAAGAAGTTACTTATAAAGCGTAATATAGAGGAATTGGTTATAAAGTAGGAAAAGGCTATTACTAAGGTATAAGCTAGTAGCTTCTTATAAGTAAAGGAGCCTAACTAGTAATTTATAAACTTTATTATAATACTCAGTAATAGTAATTTAAATATATAGGTTTATATATACTAGATAACTATATAGTTAAATATAAATACTACCTCCCTAGTAATAGGAGATATATTTAATATAGCTAACCTATATATCAAAATAGGCTAAGGAGTATTTAGCCCTATTACGCTAGGAGATAATAAGAACGCTACCTTAGAGGATAACTTAGATATACTAAAGAAGTATAAGCCTATTATATATTAGTTATAAAGAGGAGGATAAGGTATAATATCTATACCTAAGGGTTATAAAAGGGCGCTTATAACTATATAAATAATAGATAAGAAGGAGCACTACTTAGCTTATTATAGCTACTATTTATTAGCTAAATACTAGATTATATTTAAAGAACTACGCCTAGAGCGCTTTAAGAGAAGCAAATCCCTCTACTACCTAATAAAGGAGTAAATTAATAATAATAAGGACCTTATAAAATGTATTTATAAGCTTGAACTAGGTAATAGACTATATTTAGACAAGAAATATCTATATAGCTACTATAACGGGACCTTAAAATTAGTAGTTTATATATAACTAAAGAACTATTAAGTTTATAACTTTATAATCCTAGACTCTAGAATAATAATATATATTTTTAATAATACTATATAATTTACTATGCTTACTAGAGCTACTTATAGTAACTTCTTATAAGTAGGAGCGCACTAGGTTCCTATTAATGGATATAGTATAGTTAATATTAAAGTAGCGGGATAAAATATAACGCGCTTATAATTATATAATATAATACTATACCGCGGGTTTATAAGTAACCTTATATCGCTTAGAAAGCTATATTAATATAGTATCTAGGATGATATAAGCCTATAAATTAACTATTTATAAAAGTTAGATTATATATACCTCTACGTATTAAAGGAGCGGTATTACTAGTAGGTCCTTAAATATAGGGAGACCCTAGTAAGCTCCTTACTATATAGAGAGAGGGGCGATATAGATACTATATTCCTTACGAGCGCCTAGTAACTACTAGCTAAGTGCTACTTATATATATAATATATAGTAATAAAGTAATAACTTATTTATAATAATATTATGACTTAATACTAATATCTTAGATATATAAGCCTAGAGGCTATTTAATATCTCTTAAATAGCGCGAGAGGAGTTTACTTTACTTAAGAGGGTAAGCTTATTATAATAATTAATTATAATACTTATAATATAAGTAAGGTTTATTATTAAGTATACTAAGCGCTATAAGGATCTATTAAGCGCTTAGAGCTAGGCGAATATATTACCCTAGACTTCTATAATTATAATAAAGGCTATAAAGGATATTACTTAGCGCTCCCTATAATAGATTAACTAATAGTATATACCTAGGACTTCTACTTAGTATAGTAAGAGATAAATAAACTCCTTATAGTAATTAAGAATTATTTAAAAATACTGAGAGCGTATATAAAGGTAATCAAAATAGACCTCAAGCTAGTAAAGTATATATATATTTTTACTATTACTAAGGTATGCGGTATTTGCCTTAAGCCCTTAGCTATTAATACTTAAGTATAGAATAGTAGAGTAGAACGAATTAGTACCATTATTAAAGAGTATATAAGGCTTATAGTAATAGGAGTAAAGCTATTAGATATAGTATAGCCTAAGATAATAAAGTTATTTACCTACTTATATAACTATATACTTATAGTAGCGAGAGGCTAGTAAACGCCCTATAAGCTATTTTATAAGTACTTTTAAGTACGCGAGTCTACTAAGTATACGCGCCCTAACTTTTAAAACCTACGCGCCTATAGCTATAAGGCCTTTATAATAATTAATGAGGCCTAACTTAAGTAATACTACTATAAAAGACTTATACTATATGCGTTTATTAGCTTCCTAGTAGGTTATATATCTAGTAAATCGTTTTATATATAGAGCCTACTATATATAAAAGTATTTACTACATATGATATAATATTTGATTAAAAAGAAGTTTTTTAATAGTAACTTAAAGGGGCTTATTAAGGAGTTCTAATATATAGACCTTATTACAATATAGGAGTAAATTAACTAGCTAATTAAGAAGAGCTATATATAAGCTACTCTATAGGATACTAATAAGGAGATAGATAAGGTAGTTAAGTTTAATAACTATACTAATAAGTATATAGAAGACTTAGGAGCTATAGTACTAAAGAATATAGATTTAGTTATATTAATACCGCCCTGGAGCTTAGTAGCCTAGGCTACCTCTACTATATTAGAAATAAATAATACTCCTACTTATATAAATACTCGTTTTAAACTAATAACCCCTCTAGAGACCTTACTAGTACCATTCTTTATAGCTTTATAGAGCGTGGTTATAAATATAAGGCGGTATAGGAGAAGGTATAACTACTCTTTAAAAATATAAATAGAAATAAATAATATAAAATATTACTCTAGCCCTACTAGGTATTATAAACTTTATTTAAAGGAGTTTTTTTAATAAGCTATATTTAGTTATATTAGAAATATAAGACTATATAATTAGAGGATAGCTCTATAGATTATAATACCTAAACTAATTACTTACTAAGTGCTTACGCGGGGTAAGACGCTTTTAAAACTTTAATAGGGGTAGGTTATGCCCTTAAAGTAGCTATGGATAAGATAAACTTATAATGATAGGTATTTACTATACCTAAAGAATAAAGGTTAGAGAGTAATGAGCGCTATAGTAGCTACTTAAATAATATAAATAAAATAGCTACTCTATTAGGCTACCCCTAGTCTAAGCTACCTCCCCTACTTATATCTTATAGTTAATTAATACTATATAATAAGTATATAAAACTGTACTTATTTATAAACAAGTTCCTAGAGGCTAAGAAATCTTACTTCAAAGGATATAAAGCGGTATAGTCTTAATATAAAGTAGCGAGGTAGAAGGCTTATAGTTATTAAGTACCTAGCTACTACTAGGGTTATATATATAAACCTAGGAAATATAGTTAGTTAGTAAAGTTTCAAGCGAGACTTATAATCCGAGGTAATTAATAAGTAAAAGACGCGTGGGATATATGTATAGTAATGCTTATAAGTATAGCTTTCTAAGTATTAATAGCTATATCTACTCGTTTCAATATAAAGCTATTATAATATAACGCTATTAGCGCGTTTATCTATATATGTATTAATAAAATAGTATTTATAAGTATACTACTAGGATATTACTATAATAGTAATGTGCTATACTTATGAAAAGCGCTTTATAAATTACGCTACTCATTACTATTATAGCAAAAGCACTTAGAAGCTAGCCTTATTAAACTTAACTTTAAACGAGTAGTAGGTAAGAACTACTATTAGTAGCGTAGGTAAGTAACGTTCTTTTTCTACATAGATAACTATATATTAATATTCCCTTAGGAGTATACTAATAGTTTAAAGGAGGATATAAATACCCTCTAGAAGCGTTATTATCTTAAAAGAGGTCGGGACTTAGAATAGTTCCTTAGGATTAAAGTGCTCTATAATAGAGCTACGTATAAACTATAGCTATTATAGTCTATATTTATACATAAAGCGCGAAAGCTACTTATATAACGCGCTATAAGCCTCGATATAGATATATATATATATATATACTAATAATAAAAAACAAATTAGAACTATATAAAGGGGAAATAGCCCTATAAGAGATTAACTATTACTAATAATATATTAGAATAATCCTATATATAGTAATAATAACATAGCCTAATATAGCATTCGCTACGAGCTACCTTGCTAGGTTTAATAACAACCTAGGCCCTATATAGTACTATATAACTAATTAAGCCCTCTGATACCTCTATTAAATATAATACCTCTATCTTAAGTATAAGCTTTATAGATAATATAATTAACTAAAAGAGCTCCTAAGCGCTTATAATAAAGCTATTAAGAAGTATAGTCGCTTAGAAAGCGAATAAGTAGATAATATTTATAATATTAATAACTAACGCAGAGCTACTTATATTATACTAAGTGGCGTATAAAGCCCTCTTTATAAGTTAGTTAATAACTATATTATAAGTTTAACTCCCGAGCAATACTACCCCTAAAGCTATATTTACTATACCTAATCTAATACTAATAATAATTCGTATCTAGTATAATAATTAGTAAACTATCTAACTAATTAATATAGAGCTCGTTTAGCTATAAACGAGGCTATAGTATAATAATATTTATAACTACTAGCTATAGCAAGAGATTATAAGAAGGCGTATATTAGTTAAATATATACTATTAGTGGAAATTATAGTAAATAGACTTATAAAGTCGCTTATATTATTGTAATTCAAGGCGTTCTATAGTTAGCTCTAAATGAGTAACTAATAGGTATAATTATAAGCGAATTATATATAGGACCTAGAAGAAGAAAATAATATAAAGCATAGGAAAGCGATAGGAACCTATATATAAGATAAGATAGACCCTATTACAGTTTAGGAATAGCTTTTTAAGAAGCTAGTAATCGCTAAGGGGATATATTAAATTAGAGGGTCTAGAATATATACTACAAGGTTTAGAGCGATATTCGCCTAGCTCTATATAGGCCTGAAGCGACTAGGGTCTACGCTAGAAAAGGGGCTAGGATACGCTGAAATAAGGGTATATATATAGAAGAAATATATATATAATAGTATTACTAATATATATATAATTACGCCTAATTTGATATAGCTTCCTGCTCCCCTCGCCTTGATAATACTTCGGAATAAGTTAGAGTATAATCTTGTAAGTAGTTATATATATAATAGGTTAGGACCTTCTGCTAATAATATATATATACTTTTATAATACTTCTTATAGAGCCTTTATAAGAGGTACTTAGTTATAACATTAATATAAAATAACTATAGATTTATCTTATTACTTTTATAATTATTAATTTGGATTAAGATAGATATCCACAAAGATATAATAAAATAGTAAGGTTTAATTATAACTTAGTTAAAGTATAGACAATCCTCTAGATTAATATAAATATCTCTTTTCCTATTCACAAGAGTATTTTAAGATATTTAATTATACGTATATATGATAATATATATTATATATTATAGATTAAACTATAGTTATATACTTATAATATAATATAAATCATTTTATATTACATATATTAAGCTCGGAATTACGCCGCAGCCCCTTTGCAAAAACACTATAATAAATTCACCTAGTTCGCAGGCATAATTTGGGAAATACTATATAGGTATTTTAACCTATACCCTCTACTAGTTAAGGAAAACAATATAGGAACCCTATATATTCCTACTACTCGCAAGCAAACCCTCTAAATATTACTATATAAAGTCGGACGCGCGCCGTACTAGGGCTAATTATATCGGAGCCGAACGGGCTACTAAGGCTCTCGTAGCAACGCCCTCGCTAAACCTTCTAGCAAGGTGCTGCGAAAGCCACTATACGAGATAACTCCTCAACCCTTATATTACATATATTTATAATAGACTATATCAAATTCCGGTATATATAGTACAAATATTTTAATAACTTATAGTACATGATATATTTTACTTAATTTATACTTAATGTAATAAGCTATAAAGTATATTGATGTGCTATAAATATAAATCGAATAAAGTGTTTTCTAGAGATATATATTATATTTTAAGAAATATCATAATAATATATAGATATATATTAATATTTATATAGTTAAAATACTTTTATAGTTAAATCTAAACTATAGTATATATTATGAATATTAAACCAAGTCTTTTACTAATTCTATATATAATATTATTATATAGCCTAGACCTCCTCTAGAGCTCTTAGTGTTACTAGCGCCGCCCTCTGCGCACTCTACACGCTTCTGAGTACTATACTTACTTCTTAAGGATCTCTATATCGACCGTTATGTATAGCTACTCTCTTTCTACTATAATAAAGAACTTCCTCCTACTTACTCTATATCTATATATATAATAGTTAAAACGCTAGCTCTACTAACTACTTAGTTTACTCCTAACTATTACCTATAGGTATAAAAGAGTTAATCTTATATACTCTTGTTATATTTATATATTATTATGTTATAAAGCTCTATATATATATAATAACCTTTACTTTATTTATTACTACTTAAAACCCTACCTATCCATATAACTAGCCTTACTAAGAGCTTATCCCTTACTACTAAGCTACTTAGTACTCTATATAAAGTCTATTAACCTATCTCTGAAGATACTTCATATCCTACTACTAGAGTAGATTTAACCCTATATACTTAAAGGTACTATAAAGCATAAAGAAGCTACCTTACAAACCTATTAGGAGGCTAAGTATTGAACTAGGGAGCGCTAGCTATAGCTAGCTCTAAGGAGAGACCTTTCGTTCGCAGGGTTACGCTATATATAGAATAAGTCTAATTAGTAATACCATACATTATATTCTCTTTACTAAGGGTCGCTAGCTAGAAGCTCTTTTAATAGGATATTTACTATAATATCTAGTATTTAATTTAAGTAAAAAATATAATAATCTCCCTATCTAGTAGTCTCCTCTTAAGATATAGTCTTTTATATACCTCCCGCTCTTATGAGAGGTATATATACTATTAGAGATAATAGGAGATAGGAGGTAAGTATACTATAGGCTATACTAATAAGTAGCTTTTTATTTTTATAATTTATATACTACTTAAAAGCTATAGGTGCTTTATAAAGAAGATAAGTAAGTAGGTCCTTTATAGCTTAAGAGTAGTCCTTAATAATAAGGGCTAGCTTATATATTACTTAAAATCCATAAGTACTTTATCAAGAAAATACGTAAAAGGGTCCTATAAAGCTTAAAGGTCGTCCTTAATAATAAGGGCCCCGCGCTATATTTTAAGGTTTTATCCATAAGCTTTAGTTATAGCTAACTCTATTTAACCCTAGTAAGAGTAAGAATATACTAATAAGTACTCGTTATATACTTAAGGAAATTAATCTTCTTATTAGGATTTATAGTAGGGATAATTATTCGATAAGCGAATAGTATAATAATCTCCTTATATAGTAGTCTATCTCCTCTTAACGCGTAGTTTTCTATATACCTCTTACTCCTATTAGAGCTATATATACTAAGAGAGATAATAAAGAATAGAAGGTAAGTATATCATAAGCTATACTCAGGAGTAGTTATTTTTTTATATAGCTTATATACTACTTAAAATCTATAAGTACCTTATAAAGAATATAAATAAAGAGGTCTTATAAAGCTTAAAGGTAGTTCTTAATAACTACTCTAAACTATATTTTAAAGCTTTATTTATAATATCTAGTTATAGCTAACTCTTTCTAGCTTTAATAGGGTTATAGATATACTAATAAGTACCTATTCGTACTAGCTAATAGCTCCTACTCTTATTAGAAGTATATATTTTAATAGAGATAATAAGGGATAGGAGGTAAGTATACTATAAGCTATATTAATAAGTAGCGTTTTATTTTTATGGCTTATATACTACTTAAGATGTATACGTATCTTATAAAGAAGTAGTAGTAGTAAGCTATATCTACTTAAGCTATATCTCTCTAGTAATAACCTTAAGCTCTAACTTAATAACAAGGGCTAGCTTATATATTACTTAAAATCTATAGGTACCTTATAAAGAAGATAAGTAAGTAAGTCTTAGAAAGCTTAAAAGTAGTTCTTAATAATAAGAGCTTTATATTATATTTTAAGGTTTTATTTACTAAGTCTAGTTATACCTAACTCTATTTAATAGTAATAAGGGTATAAATATACTAATAAGTACTTATTATCTACTTAAGGAAATAGACTTTCTTATTAAGATATATAATAGGGATAAGTATTAAATAAGTAAATAGTATAATAGACTCTTTATATAATACTCTCCTCTTAATATATAGTTTCTTATATACCTCCCGCTCTTATTAGAGCTATATATACTAAGAGAGATAATAAGGAATAGGAGGTAAGTATATTATAAGCTATACTAATAAGTAGCCTTTTAGTCTTATAGCTTATATACCACCTAGAATCTTATTATAAGCAGTATATAGCAACTACTATAGCATAAAGCAAAAGTTTCGGGAATAACGGCTCTGCGTTATGCGCCTATATTTAGTAATATATAGTTATGCTGCATACCCTAGGCGCGCTATATATAATATTATACCTCCCCTTTAAGAGGTATATTCTTATACTATAAGGGGGACTAGTCCCTACGCGCACTTAGTTAGTATATCGCTAGGAAACCTAGGGTATAGGTATAGGACCCTAATTATAATACCCTGCTATACTAAGCTATTATATATTAATAAAGGGAATTCCTATTATTATAACGTGCGGGGTTTAAACTTGCGCGCTTTAGTAGTATATTAGAGCTATTATTATATTATAAGTAGTATATAGTAACTACTATAGTATAAAGCAAGAGCTTTAGGAATAATAGCTCCACGTTATTCGCTTATATTTTATAATATATCGTTACGCTACGCACCCCGGGCGCGCCGCACGTAATACTATACTAAAAAATAGCTTTTTGTTTTTATGGCTTATATACTAGTTAGAATCTATAGATATCTTATAAAGAAGTAGCGCTAGCGAGCTATATTTAAAGAAATAAGCTTTCTTATTAGGATTTATAATGAGAATAATTATTAGATAAGTAAATAATATAGTAGTCTCCTTATAGTACTCTCTTCTCAATATATAGTCTTTTATATACCTCTCGCTCTTCTTGGAGCTATATATACTAAGGGAGATAAATATTATATATAGGCCCTTCGGGCTTAAGGGTATAGCTACCCTTTAGACGTTTTCTATTACGCTACGCGGTCGTAGCGCTAAAGGTATAGGATATTTAGAATAAAGGCCTCTAAATGTAGCTATACTTAAGTATGCACGCCTAGCGCCGTGATATTACCCCCCCTATTACTACTATAAATATCTGTAATTACCTCTACTTATAGCTAGGATGCTAGGTATGCCCTGCCACGCTATGCGCGCGCGCACTTAAGCCTATACCCCTAGGGTCCCTAAGGCTAACGAGCTATAGGGACCCTATAAGCCCACGTGAATTATAGTACGCAGCGCGCGCGCTAAGCGCGCTGCGTGCGATTTAAATATATTAAGTTAGAGGGTCCGGAACGTGCGCTACGAGTTCGGAGCGACGTTCGCCTAGCTCCGCGCCTAAAGTAACTAGGGTATATACTAGAAAGGGGGCTAGAACGCGCCTAAATAAGGACCTATATATATACGTTATATAGATATAATTATAATACTAATATACATATAATTATGCCTAATTTAATAATTAATAGTTTAATATATACTATATTACTATAAATACTACTCTAAAACCCTTAATTATAAGATAACAACTATTATAACTACTACTTAGCTATATAAATATTGCGACTAGATCCTATAGATTAACCTCCTATATATTAAGGTATTTAGCCTTAAGCTAAAAAATAGTATTAACCTATATATTACTATTTAGAATATAAATAGTACTCTCTAAAGCTACTTTAGAGGCGAGGTAATAGAGCTAAGTATTTTAGATATCTGTAATTACCCTATAGGGGGTACGGGGAATGGTATAGTAGTTATATGACTAAGTAATAATATAGGTACTACTCGCGCTAATATAATTATAAACCTATTGTAGTAGCCTCTGGCCACTGCATAGTGATTTTACCTGCTTAAGTGCAACAGGCCTTCTAACTCCGCGCCTCCTGATAATATATAGCCTTTAGTTATATAATCCTTTCCTAACTATAGCTATACTTATACGTGCCTATTAATAGCCTCACGATCTTTAACTTTATATTAATAATAACCTGGGTTTTAATTATTTAATAGACTATAAAACTATTAACTTTTCCTCTTACGCACTACCCGCGCTACTAATACCGCCTCTATTACTACTTCGTCCGCTAGAAGTTATTACTATCTTTATCCTCTTATTTAATCGGGTTAGCTAACGCCTTCGTAGCTATGCCGTCGTTAGTAACGCTCTCTCTATTTAGTATAAGCTATACTTACTAATATTCGCCTAGGCTACCTAGGCTACCTCTACCTTAGTAATATAGAGGACCTGCTTAAAGAAGGGCTACTCTATAGTATATATAATAACCTATTAAACTTTTATTACTAAGTTTACTTACTTCGCTCTAATATTATTATACCTTATAGAGTCCCCTATAAGGGTATTAAGGTAAGCCCTCTTAAGGGCTATACTAATAATACGCTCTCTATATATAGCGGAGTAGTTAATAAAGGAGCGGGTTTTATTAATTATATTAAGGCTAAACTCTCTAATAACTACTTCTATATTATTTATATTAAAGGACGTGCCTCGCTTAGGCTTAGCGTATTTATATACGGGGTCTAGTGCTAATATAGTTAAGGATTTATTATAGGTTAGATAAGGATAAGGAAGAGGGAGAGGTATAAAGCCCTGCTTATAGTAGTAGAGCTTCTTATACTTCTAGCTATAAGAACCTCTTAGGAAAGACCTCTTTAGTTAAGGAGTTACTTCTTATATAGTAGTATTTATAATACCTTGCTAGAAGGTTAACCTTTTAGGTTAAGGAGTTATCTCGTATAGTAGCTTTACTATAAGAGCCTTAGTAGCCCGTTTAGCTCTAATATAATTAGCCCTAGTATAGCGCGCGTCTAACTTTATATAAGGGTTTGCTTATAAGTAGTAGGAATATATAGGGTTCTTATATTATTTTCCTTAATTAGTAGAGGGTATAAGTTAGAATACCTATATAGTATTTCCTAAATTATGCTTGCGAACTAGGTGAATTTATTATAGTCTTTTTATAAAGGGGCTTCGGTGTAATTCTGAACTTTAAAAAAAAAACCTATTATAGTACATTATAAGCTATATTAAGCTTACTAAGTAAATTATATACTTAGAGATAAATATTATAAAGTATAATGTAGAGGAATAGCTTATAAAGTAGGAAAAGGCTATTATTAAAGTATAAGCTAGTAGCTTTCCATAGGTAAAAGAGCCTCACTAGTAGTTTATAAACTTTACTATAGCTATTATAGGAATTGAGTTCGGAATTACGCCGCAGCCCCTTCGCAAAAAGACTACAACAAATTCACCCAGTTCGCAGGCACAATTCGGGAAACACTATATAGGCATTTTGACCTATACCCTCTACTAGTCTATTATAGGAATAAGTAGTAATATATTAGGTTATAATAGATTAATACTATCTAGGAGGCTCCGGGCGTAGGCGCGCGGGAGCGGTCTATATATATAGCTAAGTAGTAACTAATAGTAGTATATAGGATATAGCCTATAGTAGGGTAATAATAGCGTTTAGTAATAATAATTTAGATATATAGGTTTATATATACTAAACAACTATATAGCTATACATCAATACTACCTCCCTACCGATAAGAGATATATGTTACGCTTAATATATTTAAAATAGCTAACTTATATATTGAAATTAATTAGGGAGTATTTTACCCTATTGTACTAAGAAATAATAAGAATACTACTTTAGAGAATAACTTAGAAGCGCTTAAGAGGTATAGGCTTATTATATATTAGTTATAAAAAGGGAATAAGGTATAATATCTATACCTAAGGGCTATAGAAAGGTACTTATAACTATATAAATAATAATTAAAAAGGGGCTATACTTAGTTTATTATAGCTACTATCTATTAGCTAAGCATTAAATTATATTCAAAAGGCTATACCTAGAGCGCCTTTAGAGAGGTAAATCCCTCTACTACTGAGGAGAGGAGTATATTAATAATAATAAGGACCTTATAAAGTATATTTATAAGCTTAAACTAAGTAATAGAGTATATATAAATAAGAAAGAACTATATAAATATTATACGTGGATCTTAAAGTTAGTATTTTATATATGACTGAATAACTACTAACTCTATAACTCTATAATTCTAGACTCTAGAGCGATAATATATATTTTTAATAATATTATATAGTTTACTAGACTTATAAGAGCCACTTATAGCGACTTCCTATAAGTAGGAGCGTACTAGGTCCCTATTACGGGACATAGTATAGTCAATATTAAAGTAATAAGATAAACTAAAATTATAACGCGCCTATAATTATATAACATAGCGCTATATTATAGGTTTATTAGTAATCCTATATCGCTTAGAAAGCTATATTAATATAATTTGTAGTAGGCTAGAAGCCTATAAAATAACTATTTAGAAAGGTTAGATTATATATACCTCTATATATTAGAGGTGCGGTATTACTATTAGATCCTTAAACATAAGGAGACCCTAGTAAGCTCCTTATTATATAATGAAAGGGGCGAGGTAAACGGTATATTCCTTATAAGCGCTTAGTAACTACTAGCTAAGCGCTACCTATATATATATAATATAATAATGAAATAATAACTTATCTATAGTAATACCGCGATTTAATACTAGTATCTTAAATACCTAGGCCTAGAGGCTATTTAATATCTCTTAAATAGCGCGAGAGGAGTCTACCTTACTTAAGGGGGTAGGCTTATTATAATAGTTAACTATAACGCTTATAATATACGTAAGGTTTATTATTAAGTATACTAAGCGCTATAAGAATCTATTAAACGCGTAAAGCTAGGTAAATATATCGCTCTAGACTTTTATAATTATAATAAAGCTATAAAGAGTATTACTTAGTATTCCTTATAATAGATCGACTAATAGTATATACCTAGGACTTCTACCTAGCGTATTAAGGAATAGATAAACTCCTTATAGTAGTTAAAGATTATTTAATAATACTCTTAATATAATACAGAGTATATATAAAGATAATTAAAATAGACCTTAAGCTAATAAAATACCTATATATTATTACTATTATTAAGGCGCGAGGTATTTACCTTAAGCCCTTTACTATTAATACTTAAGTATAGAATAGTAGAGTAGAACAAATTAGTATTATTATTAAGGAGCGCGCGAGGGTTATAATAATTAGAGCGAAGCTATTAGGTATATTATAGCTTAAGATAACGAAGTTATCTACCTACTTATATAACTATATACCTATAATAATGAGAGGCTAGTAAACGCTCTATACGTTATTCTATACGTACTTTTAACTACGCGAGTCTACTAATTATATATACCTTAAAGTCTTATACCTATATACTTATAGCTATAAGGCTTCTATTATAATAAAAGAGGCCTAATCTAAGTAATATTACTATGAAAGGCTTATACTATGCGTATTTATTAGCTTCCTAGTAAGCTATATATCTAATAACTCGTTTTATATATAAACCCGCTATGTATAGAAGTATTTATTATATATAATATGATGTTTAACGAGAAGAGGTCTTTTAGTGATAACTAAAAGGGGCTTATTAAGGAGTTCTAGTATATAGATCTTATTATTATAGAAGAGTAAATTAACTAGCTAATTAATAAGGGCTATATATAAGCTACTCTATAAGATATTAATAAGGAAACAGATAAAGTAGTTAAATATAATAACTATATTAATAAGCGCGTAGAAGACTTAAGAGCTATAATACTAAAGAATATAGATACAGTCATCTTAACGCTACCTAGGAGCCTAGTAGTCTAGGCTACCTCTATTATACTAGAAATAAATAATACTCCTGTTTATATAGATACTTCTTTTAAACTAAGAACCCCTCTAGAGACCCTATTAGTAGTCTCCTTTATAGCTCTATAGAGCGCGCTTATAAGTATAAGAAAGTATAGGGAAATGTATAACTACTTTTTAAAAAATATAAATAGAAATGGATAATATAATTTATCGCTCTAGTACTACTAAGTGCTATAAACCTTATTTAAAGGTACTTTTATAGCAAGCTATATTTACCTAAATTAGAAGTATAAGACTATATAATTAGGAAAAAGCCTAATAAATTATAATATCTAAATTAACTACCTACTAAATACCTATATAGGGTAGGATACCTCTAAAACCTTAATAAGAGTAAATTATACTCTTAAAGTAGCTATAAATAGGATAGACTTATAATAATAAGTATTTATTATAGCTATAGAATAAATGCTAGAGAATAGTAAGTATTATAATAGCTACTTAAGTAATATAGATAAAATAGCTACTCTATTAAGCTACTCCTAATCTAGGCTACCTCCTCTACTTATATCTTATAATTAATTAGTATTATATATCAGGTATATAAAACTATACCTATTAATAAATAATTTCCTAGAGGCTTAGCGATCTTACTTAAAAAGATATAAAGTATGATAATCCTAGTATAAAGTAGCGAGGCGGGAGGCTTATAGTTATTAAGTACTTAGCTACTACTAGGTTTATATATATAAACTTAATAAATATAGTCAGTTAGTAAAGTTTAAAATAAGAGTTATAATCTAAAGCGACTAATAAGTAAAAGATGCGCGAGATATATATATAGTAATACTTAGAAGGATATACTTATAAGTACTAATAGCTATAACTACTCGTTTTAATATAGAGCTATTATAATATAACGCTATAAATACCTTTATTTATATATCTATTAATAGAATAGTGTTTTCAATATACTACTAAGACATTACTATAATAATAAGGTGAGAGCGTATTATTAATATAGCCCTTAAGAGAGCTCTTATTAATACCCCTAGAGGAGATACTTGCTATTATATTATAGCTTAGTAAGTAGACTTAGTAGTAGAAGCTAGGCGGGTTATTATATACCCTATAGAGTAGCCCTTCTTTAAGCAGGTCCTCCGCACTATTAAGGTAGAGGTAGCCTAGGCCCCTTAGGGGAATATTAGTAAGCATAGCTTGCGCCGACTAATAGAGAGAGCGTTGCTAACGACAGCATAGCTATGAAGATAGTAACAACTTCTATAGACTAGCGGATAAAGCGGTAATAGAGGTAGTATTTAATAGTAGCGCGGGTAGTATACGAGAGGATAAGTCGACAGTTTCGTAGTTTAAATAATTAAAAACCACGTTATTATTAATATAAACTTAAAGATCGTGAGGCTATTAACAGGCACATATAAGTGCGGCTATAGTTAGGAAAGTTATAATCACGTGACCGAAGGCTATATATTGTTAGGAGGCGCGGAGTTAGAAGGTCTATTGCACTTAAGCAGGTAAAATCACCATGCAGTGGCTAGACGCCATACTATCTTTATATTTAATATAGAATAGTTCTATTAAATTATCCTATATAGCGATCCTGCTAAAATAGTATCTTTTACTCATTTACGTAGCCTTTTTATAGAATTCGGGATTTTCTACTAGCCTTTGAGCTACTTAGCTATCAATTAAGACTTTCAGCTTCTAAATAGGAATATATATAGAAGCTTTATTTATTAGAAATTTATAGCTATTATATAGGTAAATAGCCACTTTAATAGCTTTTACTAAAGCTACATATTTAGCTTCGCAGGTGCTTAAAGTAACTATTCTTTGTTTTATAGTATTCTAGCTTATAATATTATATAAGTCTACATAAAGAATATAGCCTAAAGTAGACTTTCTATCTGCTTTATCTCTAGCTTAATTTAAGTCTAAAAGTACAATAATATTAAAATTAGATTTATTATAATACTTATAATATAAACCGTAGTCTAGGTATTTATTTTAAAATACCTAAACTCGGTTTAATATAATAATATGATCCTTAGAAGGATTGCTTATATATCCTATATATCTATTAACTATATAAGTTATATTAAGTCTAAGTCTTTAAGGCTAGATATAGGAGAGCTCCTATGTATGATTAATATATAGTTATACCTTCTTTAGAAGTAGTCTCTTTATTAGAAACTAAATATTCTATATTTATATATAGGGTTATAACTAGATATAATTCACTTTTCTTATACTTCTTTAGTATTTTATATATATATGACGTTTAATATATATATAAGGCCTTACTATTCCTATCTATACTAATCTTATTTCTAAGAAGCGTAGTAGGAACCCCTAGTCTTTTGATTTTCATATACTTTGAAGTACTACAATAGATATGATCTAAAGCTTTTTAATTTTTAGTAATAGCTAATCTATTATCTATATAACAGGCTAAAATTGCTTAATATACTTCACTATTTAAAATAAATATATATTTATTATAAGGTGAAACTATAAAGCCTATGTTTAATAATACTTCTTTTACTCTTTGGTTAAGGAGTCACCTCTCGTATAGTGGCGTTCACCTTCAGCACCTTGCTAGAAGGTCGACCTTTTAGGTTAAGGAGTTATCTTATATAGTAGCTTTCGTAGCACCTTTAGCACCTTACTAGAAGGTCGACCTTTTAGGTTAAGGAGTTATCTCGTATTGTAGCTTTCACCTTACTAAAGGGTTTAGCAAGGGTATTACTATAAGGGCCTTAGTAGCCTATTTAGCTCTAATATAATTAGCCCTAGTATGGCGTGCGTCTAATTTTATAATATTTGAAGGGTTTACTTATAAGTAGTAGAAACGTATAGGGTTCTTATATTATTTTCCTTAACTAATAGAGGGTATAGGTTAAAATACTTATATAGTATTTCTTATTAAGCTCGGAATTACGCCGCAGCCCCTTCGCAAAAAGACTATAACAAATTCACCTAGTTCGTAGGTATAATTCGGGAAACACTATATAGGTATTTTAACCTATACCCTCTACTAGTTAAGGAAAATAATATAGGAACCCTATATATTCCTACTACTTATAAGTAAACCCTCGTATAAAGTTAGACGCGCGCTATACCGGGGCTAATTATATCAAAGCTAAACAGGCTACTAAGGGTCTCGTGGTAACGCCCTCGCTAAACCTTCTAGTAAGGTGCTATAAAAGCTACTATATAAGATAACTCCTTAACCTAAAAGGTTAACCTTCTAGTAAGGTGCTAAAAGTAAACGCTACTATATAAGAGGTAACTCCTTAACTAGAGAGGTCTTTCCTAAGAGGTTCTTATAGCTAGAAGCATAAGAAGCTCTATTACTACGAGCAGGGCCTTATACCTCTCCCTTATCCTTATCCTTATCTAACTTATAATAAATCCTTAACTATATTAATACTAGACCCCATATATAAATATACTAAGCCTGAGCGAGGTACGCCCTTTAGTATAAATAATATAGAGGGGATCGCTAGAGAGTTTAGCCTCGATATAATTAATAAAACCCGCTCCTTTATTAACTACTCCGCTATATATAGAGAGCGTATTATTAATATAGCCCTTAAGAGGGCTTACCTTAATACCCCTATAGGGGACTCTATAAGGCGTAATAGTATTAGAGCTAAGTAAGTAAACTTAGTAGTAGAAGTTTAGTAGGTCGTTACGCACCCTATAGAGTAGCCCTTCTTCGAGCAAGTCCTCTATATTACTAAGGTAGAGGCGGCCTAGGCAGCGAACGTTAGTAAGTATAGCTTATGCTAACTACTTTAATATAGAGAGAGCGTTACTAATAACAGCATAGCTAGCGGATAAAGCAGTAATAGAGGCGGTATTTAATAGCAGCGCGGGTAGTGCGCGAGAGGAAAAGTCGATAGTTTTATAGTTTAAATAATTAAAAACTATATTATTATTAATATAAAGTTAAAGATCGTGAGGCTATAGGTATATATAAGTGCGGCTATAGTTAGGAGAGGTGGTTAGTAAGATCACGTGACTAAAGGCTATATATTATTAGGAGGCGCGGAGTTAGAAGGTCTGTTGCACTTGAGCAGGTAAAATCACTATGCAGTGGCTAGAGGCCTAGTATTTCTTATATTATACCTGCAAACTAGGTGAATTTGTTATAGTCTTTTTATAAAGGGGCTGCGGCGTAATCCTAAACTTAATAATACTTCTTGTAAGTATTTCTACTATAATCGAGGGCTTTATTTTAAACTATATAAAGCTTTCTTAAGCTTATAAACTAAATTAGCTTATTTGTATTTATTTTCTAAAAATTCTAGTTTCCTAGTTTTATTATTAAGTTCGGAATTACGCCGTAGCCCCTTTATAAAAAGACTATAATAAATTTACCTAGTTTATAGGTATAATTTAGGAAATATTATATAAGTATTTTAGCTTTTACCCTCTACTAGTTAAGGAAAATCATATAGGAACCCTATATATTCCTACTACTTATAAGCAAACTATCTAAATATTATAAACTCGGACGCGCGCTATACTAGGGCTAATTATATTAGAGCTAAATAGGCTACTAAGGCTCTTATCGCCTAGAAACGCCCTCGCTAAGCCTTCTAATAAGGTAAAAGCTACTATATAAAATAACTCCTTAACCTAAAAGGTCGACCTTTTAGTAAGGTACTAAAGGTAAAAGCTACTATATAAGATAACTCCTTAACCTAAAAGGTTAACCTTCTAGGAAGGTATTAAAGGTATTATTAAGGCTATTATATAAGAGGTAACTCCTTAACTAAAGAGGTCTTTCCTAAGAGGTTCTTATAGCTAGAAGCATAGGAAGCTCTACTACTATAAGTAAGGCCTTATACCTCTCCCTCTTCTGTATTCTTATCTCTATAACCTATAATAAATCCTCAACTATATTAGTACTAAACCCTATGTAAGAATACCGAAGGTATATCTTAAAGATTCTATAATAATCTTATAAGGTTTATATAAACCTTAATAAATAACTATAGTATATATAGTTATATACCTATATAATATCTCTTTAATAATACTTTAATAACTATAAAATATAAAATAACAACTAGAAAAGTATTTCCTTCATGGAATAAATACTTTAAAAATCTATATAAATTCTAATAATAGCAATAACCTTATATATATATATATATTTATAATCCTTAGCTTTATAGCTATGAATGTACAGAATTTGTGCACGGACCACTTGGTGACCCGCGCGCGATTTCTGCTTAATAAGCTACTGCTTTGTAGTTACATTTCAGAATATGTTAAGAAACGTCCTATAGGGCTATATTTATAGTTACTAAAGAGCTTGTTCTATTATAACGAGAGTAGCTATAACGTGGTTATTTATAACTACGGTTAGAGGAATAACCCTTAGAAGAAGGTAGTTCCGGAGCCGCCTTCGGGTTATATACTACGCTAGGAACGGGCGATGCTAAAGGTATTATAATATACCCCCCTAGACGTAGTAGCGGCTAGAAGAGCGCCTAACTACGCAGTATCCCTTAGAATACGTAAATATAAAGCGATATATCTATAAATAACCTACTAATAAGCCTATTTATAAAAGAAATAATAAAGTAAAGTTATTTATATTAGGTATAGGCGAAGCGTAAATAGTCGCGGTTTTCTACTTTTATAACTATTGCTATTATTATTATAATACCCTTTATTTACTAACTCTTACTAATAGCAGTAAAAACTACTATCTCTTATTAGCTTAGGTAGGGCGGCTGCTATTACGTTAATTCTAAATAAAATAACCTAGCTACCCTCCTACCTTCTTAACTCTTCTCTATATATAATATAATAACTATATATATACCTAACTTTAGTCCTAACGACGACCTTATTGCGCGCGCGTGCATATATATGCTTATAACGCGCGATAATCTTAAAGCTATTATAATATACTAACGTATTTATAGATACCTCTTAAAAAGAAGATTAGTCAGGCTATAGCCCTTAAGAAGGGGCGCGCTACTAAAGGTAAGAGCAAAGCTAGGGGCAGAGGGGCGCGCCCTCCTCCCCTAGAGAGCGATAGTGAGGTTATATATATATTATTCCTTCCTATTATTAATATATAGTATATTAATATATTATATAGCAAGTAGAAACAAGTAGAAGTAACCTATAGGGGGTAGCTCTAAGGGTAAGGGTTTATAGCTTAAGAAGCCCTAGGGTTACCCCCCTAAGTAGTCTAAGAGGATAGCTCCTAGTAAGTTATAATCCCTTTATTATTATAACTATATATTAGAATATTATTAACCTCGTTATTATTATAATCCCTAAGGAGATAGATAAGGAGGAGGGTACTAGCGAGGGTAGTTTAGAGCCCCCTCTTAGCCCTCTTCTCCCTAGTAGAGGTATAGAGGTTATTTAGTAAGTACTACTTTTAGTATATTTTAAGTAAACTCTTAGGCTTATTAGATAGAAAGTGCTCGCTTAGTATAGCAGGTAAGTATAATTATTATTATAAGGGTAAAGTGCCTTATTAATAGATAAGCGCCCCTATTACTATTATAGCCTATTAATATACTAAAGCTAAGACTTTAGATAACCTAGTAGTTAGAAAAGTAAGGTTTTATATACGCTTCGTTTCTATAACTATCTTCTAATATAATATATAAACCCTCGCTTATTAGAGAGCTATACTCTATAAGGCTATTATTACTTAGAAAGAGGAGATTAAAGTAGTAAAGAAGGGTAGTAATAGTAAGGGTTTAGGCAGGGTTTCTATAGTAATAAGTAGTTCTAGTATATATAGCGTTATCGCTCTATCTCCCGCCTTAGTTCTATTTAGAACCCTAGCGGTTAGCGCGGGTATACCTATACCTTATCTGCTTATTAGTAACGTAGCTACTATAGTATACTATATAGTTAATAGTCTTATTAGTATATATTTACTAGAGGTATTACTACTTTTATATAATATCCTAATAGATTAGTATAAGCGAATCCTCTGAGGTTAGGTAGTAGAAAATTAGCGTTTTAGGGTAGCCCTTTAGGGTATATTATATTCTTTTGCTCTTATAGGAGCGACTTTAAGCTCCCTAGCTAGTAAGCTAAAAATTAATTAAAAATTAGGCGCTACTAGCCCTCTTATACCTATCTAGAGCATCCCTCGTTTATTATAATTATTCTTTATATATCCTTTAGATTAAGGAGCGAATAGAACTTCTCGAATTTCTTATAGTTAAGAACCTTTATAAGACTATTAGCTAGTATATTATTTATTAGTATATATACTACGCTAAACGATCCTCTAGCATATCCTTACTATAGCTATATATTCTAAATATTAACGTGCTATAGCTTAGTTAAGATCTATTCCTTTTTACTTATTATAAGACGAATTATCTATTAGTTATTATAATAAATCTTCTAGATATTACTAAGTTCGAGAGCGATATCCCTAAATAGCTTCTAAAGAGCGATTATCTCCTTAGTAGTATATTTAAGGCTTAGAAGCTCTACTTCTATTATTAACGTTATAACTATAGCTTATTAAGTAGCTTTCTATTAAATTAGCTCTCTAAAGAGCGAGATTATATACCCTTAAGATAACTTCTATATCTCCTTATTATCTACGAATAAAGCGTTGCTTATAATTAGTAGTACCTACTTACCCCCCGAGTTACTAAAGCGTATTATAAGGTAGCGAGTATAATATAGGTACTATATAACCTAATTAGTAGCAGCGTAGTAATAAGGAGCGGGGTTCGTTAGGGATCTCAAGAGTAGGGAATATATAAAAGTAACGTTAGGTCGAATTATAATAATAGTATAGAGTATAGAGCTAATCTTCTCTTAGAAACCCTTTACCTCTAATAGCGTTACTATTATTTTACTCTTTAGAAGTAGTAGGTTTAGAAGGGGGGTTACTAGCGCTCTTAAATTAAGTAGATCGAACTTCTTTATAACCCGCTCGATATATTAGTTATAGGAGAGGTATATCTTTTACGCAGCTTAGTTATAAATAACTCTAATTCTAAGATAGTATTTAACTAGGCCTTATTCCTTTAACTTATATACCTCCTTTAGGCTAGTAATTACCCTTTATACTACCTCTTCGTAGTTCTTATAAAATAGGACGAGGAAGTCGTCTATATAAAAGATAATAAGAACCTTCTTATTAGTTAACTAGAAGAGGTATAGGTCTTTACTTATAGGCTTAAGGCCTAGGTTCTAAAGGGTTAAGGAGAACTCCTTATACTAGAGTAGTAGCGCGTCCCTTAGCTTATAGAGCGCGTAGCGTAGTTTAATATACTTTCTAGGCTATTTAAAGCTATCTCGTAACTTATAAATAATAGGGTCTTCGTTTAGGTCCTAGGAGGCGTTTAGGAATATATTAACGACGTCGAACTATTCGACTTCGAGGTCGAATTATATAGTAATTACTATTACTACCCTAAAGGTATAAGCGGCGAGGGTTACTATATAAGTCTATTTAAGGGGCGACTTCTCTTACTAATCGCCCTAAATATAGATCCTTGCTTTATATTAATTAAGGATGTTATCCTTATTGAATTTATAGAGTAAGATCGTTAGTAGTAAGACGTTTATAGATTATTATAGTTATGCGAGCGGGCTTCGCGCTATGAATAGTAATATAAACGTAGCTATAGAGCGTATAGTACCCTATGCTAGCTTCTAAGAAGGCCTTCTACTAATTAGGTATAAAAGTCTTAAAGAAGCTAGATACCCGCTCCCGCTCTATATAGTGCTATAGTGAAAACTAGTAACTAGAGCGGGGTTCGCTCTCTATTATTCCTAGTTATAGGTTACTAGGTAGTAGATTATATAGTTATTAGCTTTAACGAATTTAGCTATAGTCCTCCTAGTTATATACCTAGTTAGA
>JAVHLU010000433.1:0-60449 GCA_036785755.1 Colletotrichum ledebouriae
ACTATTATTACTATTATTACTATTATTACTATTATTACTATTATTACTATTATTACTATTATTACTATTATTACTATTATTACTATTATTACTATTATTACTATTATTACTATTATTACTATTATTATTAAGAATATAACTCTTAATAAAAGTTAATACCAAGTTATAAAAATACCCTTAAACAAACTTAAATATACTCTTAAATACAATTATATTATACTATTATTACTGTTATAATTATTATAGTTATTATAAATATTAATATATTAATATATTAATATTAATATTATTATTATTATTAAAAATATAATTTTAAATAAACGTTGATACTAAGTTCAAAAGTACCCTTAAATAAATTTAAATATACTCTTAAATAGATATATATTATATATACTTATTATAATAATATATAATATTATATATTAATATTAAAAATATTTTTAAAAAATACTAGTAACCAATTAGTTAATTAGTTAGTTAACTAGACTAAACTAGGCTAGCTTTAGTCTATAGCCTAACTAAACTACGCTAGTTTTAGTTAAGGCTAGACTAAACTAGCCTAGTTTTAGTTAGCTACCTGACTAGACTTTCCCCGCCCAGAACAAACGCCGGACACGAGCCGAACGCCGCGTATGCGCACCCGACTTCAGAAAGATGGCTTATCTGAGTAGCACCATTATCTCAGCTGCTTCAGTAGCGCCTCTGACACAACCATCACTCTCAACTGCCCAGTTCACCATCGCCTCGTGATACTGCCACGTGACGCGAATGGTTGCATGCATGCAGCACCATATAAAGTTTGCCAGCCTCGACCCAGGATGGACGCTGCTTCGACAATATGCGCACAGCCCAGCTCAACGTCACTGACAGCTTTGACTTCTTTCATCCCATGATCACTCAGCAATGCGTTCGTCACGCTGGGGGAATTCCGAACATCAATGGTGATCGACGCGATTCCAAGGACATCTGCATGCGAAACAGTTTCGTCGCCAGCGACAGATCAGCATCACCTCGACAACTCTGTTCAGAGCCTCATCCAACACCTTCGCCCCGGAGATCTTGCTGTTCACGGCCGACAGTGCTAGGCGCGGCGTCGCTTGACTCGATTTGGTCCAAATTTGGAAATCCCATCGGCCGACTCACCGCGAAATTACACGCCATCAGGCCGACCGCCGGGTCTCTCGGCGCTTCGTGTTGGCCGCCAGGATATCCACTTGGCCGGCCTCGAAGCACCTGCACTTGCTGACATCAAACGGGCCATACTCACGACGAAGTTTTCAAGTCTCTGGCTTGAATCCTTTCAAGAGACTTCGCACGCGAACTGTCCTTGGGCTTATGCTCTCTAGCAGTTCGCCCGCACTGGGCCGCAGTGCAGACAATGTTCGTGGTGTTCATGCAGCCGAAGGTCCCGAGACGGTTCCTGATTCAGATTCCCCAGGATGCCCACGCATTCCTCAACTGGGATTTACCATACCTAGTGTGCCACGTACCATGCCAAGTCTAGGATTGAATGACATTTTTGCTGGGATACGCGGGTTGCGGATTGAGTCTTGGGCATTGGCAATGAATCCTCCTCGGAGAACACGGAGAGAAACTGCAGATATGATCTCGAAAGGTTTCTCCACTTGACTCGTCAAGCAAAGACGTCCACACGCAGCACACTGTGTTCTTTAACGATTCTGCTACAGCCCCTTCCTGCAGCGGTGCAGCCAGCACCCCTGGCTATGACATGAGCGACCAAGCCCGAGCGCTGCTGCAATTTACTGGACGACCCTCGCTTATTTAGTCAACTCCAGGTTTCTCACTGTCTGTACTTCGCAGTATGCGAGTGACGCCTCAGTGGCTAACATGTCACCAACGGCGGGTCGAAATCAGGGAAACAAACACATGGCGATCCGGCAGTCTGGACCCGGCGGGGTGAATTACTTCATTCTTTTGCTGTTTTGAAAAGCCGTCGAAGTACAACCATCCACCGAGTCGGTGGATGGCCTGGAGCCTGGCAATCCATCCTTGATCACGGTCAAGCCATCTCGGATAGTCAGTAAGACCACGTTATGGCCTCGGAACCGAGGGCTAGAACAGCAAACAGACACCACCATAATCATCCATGGCTGAGGGGAAATCAATCGCTCCAAGCCGCCGCCAGTTAGTCTGCCATCCGTGCCCGACACCCACAGACGGGACCTGAGTACTCCAGTTGATAGCTGTCCGCAGGTCAAGCTTTTCTGGATGAGCAGAACGCTCTTTTTCCGACTCAAGCACACCATGTTACCCTCCGACGCTCGGACGAATTCCCGGTCACAGCAAGACCGTCTACCCTCCATCACCATAACGAGTGGGTTCGATTAATCGTCAACGAGGAAGCTCTCGTATTATCAACTACCCGACTTGCCACAGCTGATCCAAGAGCTGCCAACGAGGGTTTGCTGAACTATCGACTGAGTCTAAGTCAGCCCCAAATGAGACGCTACCTTTTCGACTTCAGTCACCATCTCTGTAACTGGGACAAACCTGCTTCTGAAACGCGGAGATGCAAATCCCGTACAGACGAACCAGCATACTGCCTTCCCTGCCCTCCATCCCATCTTTGCGACTGATTATACTGTGGTCCGATCGTGTGCAAACTCTGAACTAGCTTTTCGTCTACGTTGACGTTCGGGTGGACGACGTCAGACCTATCGGAGCAACCCGCCACCTTGCTTCGGAAGTGGATGATCTGAACCTTCCGCAAGTCGCCGTCGGCGAGCCCGTTCTCCTGCCGAAAGGGACCAAACTTTTCATCCCTTTCTCGGTTTTGAGATGATTTGCGACCGATACCGACAGAGTGGCGATTGTGGATTGACACTTTGATATGAGGAGCGAACGCCTCAGTCCGGCCAGCACTGCAAAATTTTGACAGTACGGTGAACCAGGTAGCCTGGCCACTCTTTGTTTCATGCATGTTCGGCAGGTGGCAACAACTCGGCGCGGGAAAGCCAACTGTGACGAGAGTGATCGAGTGGGGACCTATACTTGCAACCACCTGTGGATACGCGAGCCTTCACAATGCGGCAGAAACCGCCAACCAGACTATTCGGCGGAACGATGTCGGCGACGGAGTGATGTGTGGTGTCTATGCGGTCGGGGTCTCAAATGGCTGCGGCTTCCTCCTTCTCTCGCTCCGCTCTCCGCACCCGGCGCTCTACTCGCTCTACGCGGCCTTCCACGTCGGCCACGAACTCGGAGACACCCATGACACCATGCTGGTACCAGCTCTTGAGGACTTCTTCGCTCCGCGCCCGGAGTTCGGCCATCTCGGCTTCTTGGGCAATCTGAGTCGCTTCGATGCCGCGCATCCTGGGGATGAGAGAAGCGAGAGAAGCACTCTGTGAGGGCTCTGGGATAGGGCAGTCGTTGACGGAAGTCAGGGACGAGGCCGTGGCCGGGAAAGAGGCGGCGGATGCGAGGACGGTCGCCCGGACTGCTTCGGGGCTGAGCTGGAGAGGAGGCTCGGCTGGTGGCGGAGGTTGAAATAGGGTCGGGTGGGAGTTATCTGGTTGAGGTAAGCCAACTATCATGTCTGGGAAGACGTAGCTTGAGCATACAGATCTTCATGAGCTCGCCATAGACGCGGATGCGAGAAAGTAAGTGATTGAATCGCCTCTCCAGATCCTCCAAGCCATCGATGGCGGAGTCGGGGTGTGAAGACGGAGGCACGGCGGTGGGGCCGTACAACAGGTGCTCGATGCGAAGTAGACGCGACTCGAGGAGAGATATGGTCGAAAGAGTCGTGTTGTCCAGAGAGGAGTCCATCTGATCGGAGCACGCGTGGTGTCGTGTATCAAGGTCTGTTCGTGTCGTTCGTTTGCCAGAAGGGTGATTCGAGGTGGACAGGGAATTGGGGGCTGGGTGTCTATGAGAAGCTCCGACACAAGTTCGCGCTTGTCTGAATACAAGTCTCTAGCGCAGCTGTTCGTTGGGATGGAGAGGCGTGGTTGTTGGATGGAATTCACAAAGTCGGTCTTGGTCTTGAAGTGCTGTCCGATGCTTGTGAGTGGCTAAAGGTACTGGGGTATGTTAATATAGGGCTAGGCCCCTGCTATACTATACCTCTCCCGGGGTTTCAAATATTAGCATTTGAATTACTCTATAATACTATACCTAAATAGTATAAGATTAATATAGTATTAGTACTTTTGAATTAGTATTATTTATATAGTATATTTAATAGCTAGTACTACTAGTACCTAATCTATTAGCTAGTTATAATTAATCGACTTAGTAAGGTTATTATATAAATAAGTAGGTATTAGGGTTAGTAGTAATAGGAAAAAAATCTACCCTCTCTTTTAGTATTAATATGTAAGCTTTAGCTTTTATATTAGAAGTTACTTTTATTAAAATCCCTTAGAAATTAGATAAAAATAATAGAATTATAACTTTAGTAAAAAAAAAAGAAAAACCTAGTTATAAGATAGGGACTAGTAGGGTAATTTATTGCGCTAATATCTAAAACCCCGGGAGAGGTGTAGTGGTGTTTTCGTGCCTTCCTCCCTTAATATTATTGGCTCATCAGTGGGAAGGAGTCTATGGTGGGTCTTCAGGTAGGGCGATGTACAGCGCTGCAAAAGTTCATTCGGCAAGACCAGGTGATGTGCCTTAGGTGTGGCTTGTGACTTTCTCCCCCAAATGCCTGGCTCCCTGACTCAAGGTTACTCTAAGGTACCTACTTCACAGTAAGTTACCTGGGCCAGGTCCAGGTCGGGCGGGGCCGGGTGCGCTTCCGAACGGCGCCAAGTCGAGATTAACCAGGTAAGTATCATTCCGGGGAGCGCTGAGATTGGTTCCCTTGTGGCGCGCCTGCCCCTGGCCGCTCGTGGCCTTCTGTAGCGGCTTTCGTCGCAGTCCAGTGCCTGCGCGTCCACTGGCGGCGCAGCAAATAGCAACACCTCAGCGCTTTCCTGAGGTCTAGTGTAATTATGCGTACCGCAGCAGGAAATACGTATGAGGATAAGTTTCCCAGACGGGAAAGCTCCGATTGTTTTACCTAACAGTTAACAAAAATCGACGACATTCAGGACGTTGCCAAGTTGCTTTCTTATTTGAAACTCGAGGTTACCTCATGGTTAACCCGTGTCATAATTAATACCTTTAGACCCTCGTTTATTCAGCGGGAACACAACCCCCCTCCCCAACTCCAAGGGGGCTCTTGTCGTGCCACAAGGGAACGCAACCTGTGTGCTGTCCTGCCCAGAAAGTAAATCTTGCTCGATAACTCCTGTCGCAAACAGGATTCCCAGCGACAGCGACGGGCGACGGCGACGCTTCCAAAAGTCAGTCATTCGGCTCGCCGCCCTACTTCAGATCAGAACCTGCCGACTATCGACCACCGACTCGCTCAACCTCCCGCGTATCGTCTTCGCCGATCAAGTAAACCAGTATCAGCCACCAGTCTGCCGTCGCTCGCTGGTCTGTCCGCACCAGCAATATCCCCGTGACGTTGAGTTCCTAAGTCATTACTCGCTGCGCTGCACCCCGACGGGACCCTGCGAGGTTTGTCCCGGTAGGGGCGGCCCAGGACATTTCGAGAGATTCGCCAGAAAGCACGTCACAGCTGCCTATACCAGTACCCTCCACCACGACGGACGCACCGTCACGTCAGGCCTTTTCTTTTTTTTCTTTCTAATTTCTCCGCTCTCTCTCCGATTGAGCGAAACGTCTGCGCCAAAAATCCGCCGGCAACCCGAGCAATACCGCATTCTCCCTCTTAAAACTTGAGGTTTCCCATATCGACTGCTCGTCAACAATCACAAGCAAAGAAAGGAACGACGTCAGACCGTGCGGCCGTTTGCTGGGCTGACTACCTACTATACTTTATTGCGATAGCCTGATTGCCGAAGTGGACAGCTTCTCTGTCTAACCTTGCCGTATCCGGCTTCCTCTTTGGGTCAAGTTCATCTGGACCTGTCGATCCTGCGACTGGCTACCGACCTTACTTCAGTATCCTACTCAGCCGCTTCCGCACCGCACCGCGTACGAGAGACGACGCATTTTGGCGACGGCGATCGAACGCACCCGACGACCGCGAATACCGGCGCACAGTACTATGACGAATTACTCGAGCATCTCCGATGGAAACGCAAGTTCAATTGCGTCTGGAAGCTCCGGCGAAATGTCACGGTATGATCAACCCCACACCCTTCGGATGTCAGCCCGATCGCAGAGAAGACAGACGAGGGCCACACCCGGAGGAAAAGAGACTTTTTGCTGATGATCTTCCAACGTGCAGACCACGCCGAAGAAGTGGGAAGGAGGGCGGAGGCCAGGCCTCGATGATAAGCAGTGTCATTAACCTGCTCAATACCAGTACGTTGTTTTGTCGCAAATCGAGCCCGCGGGGAATCGTCCACGTATGGACCCGTATGCGGGGCTGAAGGCAGAGAGCAAGGGCTGACTGAGGATGCGATGCATAGTTGTCGGTGCGGGAACGCTGGCGATGCCTTCCGTGGTGTCGCATATGGGAATAATGCTTGGTGTGTTTCTAATAGTCTGGTCTGGCATCACCGCTGCCTTCGGCCTCTACCTGCAGTCTCGCTGCGCCCGATACCTCGACCGCGGGACGTCGTCCTTCTTTGCGATATCCAAGATCACCTACCCAAATGCTGCAATCATCTTCGACACGGCCATTGCGATAAAGTGTTTTGGCGTCGGCGTTTCCTACATGATCATCATCGGTGATCTGATGCCCAAGGTCTGCTTGGGGTTGTTCAGCGGCTTGGCGGAAACGAGGCCGTATCTCGGCGAGAGAAACTTTTACATCACCCTCTTCATGTTGATTATTATCCCGCTGAGTTTCCTCAAGAGGTTGGATTCTCTCAAGTACACCAGTATCGTTGCGCTGGTGTCTATTGGCTACTTGATCGTTCTGGTCGTCTATCACTTTGCGGACAGCCCGCTCAAGGACACAAGCGATATCCGTGTTGTCAAGCCTGAGAGCACCGTGGCCGTACTCAGTACCTTGCCCGTCGTGGTCTTTGCGTATACATGCCATCAGAACGTAAGTTGCGCGCAAGCTTTTGGAAGTTTCGGGCATCGCTAACTAGACATAGATGTTTGCGATTTTGAATGAGATCAAGGACAATTCCCCAGGCAGTATTATTGCTGTCGTCGGCTCTAGCATTGGATCCGCCTCCAGCATCTATATCCTCGTAGCCATCACTGGCTACCTTACCTTTGGCAACGCCGTCACGGGCAACATTGTCCAAATGTGTAAGTGATCGCGTGCTCGCACCCTGACTCGGACAGCCCTGGTTTCTGACGTATTTAGACTCTGCGAGTGTCGCGTCTTACATCGGCCAACTGGCCATCGTGGTCCTGGTCACCTTCTCGGTCCCCTTGCAGGTCCACCCCTGCCGCGCCTCCATCGACGCCATCCTCAAGTGGCGTCCCAATCGGTCCTCGAATGGCAACGGCTCCAACTCCCCCGGCGGCCGGCCGCTGCTGCCATCCTCGGCATCGATCCGGTCGGATCATGGATCTACCTCTTCCATGAGCGACGTCCGCTTCGCGATCCTCACCAGCGCCATCCTCATCCTTGCTTACATGACCGCCCTATCGGTCCACAGCCTCGAACGAGTCCTGGCCTACGTCGGCAGCACGGGTTCGACGAGCATCAGCTTCATCCTCCCGGGTCTGTTCTACTACAAGATCAGCGACCCGGACAGCGTGCACCAGCAGCGTCTCCATAAGGAGGACGACGACGCCGACGTGCCGTCGGACGAGGAGGACGAGGCCACCATGATCAACAGCATCGCCAGCCTCGGCAGCGCGGCCAGCGTCGTCGTCAACCCGCGCAAGTGGAACCGCAAGTGGCGCTGGGATCTCGAGCACATCGAGCAGGACCTACTCCGCAAGCTTGCGCTCGCGCTGGCCGTCTATGGCGTCTGCGTCATGGTCGTGTGCCTCATTATGAACATTGTCTTCCACGCATCGCATTGAAAAATGCAACGAAAAGAAGCTCGTTTTTATATCCTTCGCAGCACAAGAGTTTAGAGGAAGAGTCGTTTGAATGATGAACAGGAAACGTCTTGTTTCTGTACGGCCGCTTTAGGGGATAGACAATGCGGCTGAGGGAAATTTTCCCACGAGAAACCCCGCTGTGCATTTTATGGAGTTGATTTGATTTTCGCTCTTGTTCTCTTCTTTCTTTTGTCCGTTTCTTCGAAATTGGGGGTTCTAGGACCCTTATTTAACCTCTCTTAACAGCGAGGAGGCTGCATCTTGGGCGTTGAGATGTTTTCGTTCTTTTTGTCTGATCCACTTCTCTCTCGCGTCTGGATTGTTTTATGAGGTAACTCTAGGATAAGAAGTGGGAAAGCCAACGAGACACCCCAAATAGCTCTGCATAAGTAGGCTTTCGATATGGTCTTTTCATGAGGTTCTTGATATTTTACAATTGATCTGATCTAGCCCGCCAAGTTTTGTGTCATAATGTACAATCCACTACGTGACGCCTTTCTCCGAGAGCGAATGGTTTATGATGACGATTTCGCGGGTGTCCGAGGTGTTTTGAGGGACTTGGCGGGTATTGTGGTGTTGAGGGTGCCGTTTTCTCTGTATTTTGGCTCGAGGATTCCGACCTGGCAGGATGTCAGCGTGGGGGTCCCAGATCATCGTCATGCTTTCACAGTTTAAAAAGTCGTCCGGATAGCCCGTTTCTCTTTCTCTTCCTCTGAGGCCAGACTGTAAACTTGGTGAGAGCTGCAGAGCGCATGGGCACCCGACTGACATCCACCTTCGACAGTCTCCGGCGTCTGTCGCCGAGGTCTTATCTCCTCAAACACAATGTGCCTTTCAGATCATCCTCCACAGATGCTCCTTCTTGCGACACGAGAACACCTCGTTGCTCGTAGGGGCAACGCAGGGGTCTACAAAAGAAAAGGTAGCCGTACCATTGATAGCAATCTCCAGACGGTATCGGTAGGCTGCGCGCCCACACCGATCCAGTATCGCGCGCGAAGCGTGTCGAGACGGATATCCTTGTGCGGCTTCGCCGTGGCGTCGTAGGGGTCTTGTTTGGGAATGGGGTCGTATGTGCCGATGACCTCGATGGGCTTGCTGTTGCGGGCGGTTCTGCGGGTAAAAGGGTCAGCGTCTTACCCCCCAACATCTTTCTTGAGAACACGTCCGTGGTGCATTTGCACCCGGCAGATCCGCGCGGCTGCGTCGGGATGGGAGAGAGGCATCGTACCTAGCTTGCGAAACGACAATGTTGTAAAAGGGCTGGTTCACACGCCCGAAGCGCGCGAGTCTTATCCGAACAACCATTTCGGCTTGATCTGAGTGTGTGTGTATCGCACGTCTCGCTGTCGTCCTCAAGGCGCTGTAGAAGTCGTTTCCTCGCTACCGCCGTCGTCGTAGTAGTCGTCCTCGTCGGTCGCGAATGGAACTGCACCTGGCGTGATGCAGCCGCCGTGCCCCAAGTCCCCGGAGCGTGGGAATTTTTGGCCGGAAGCACGGGATATTCCGGCCCCGATTGGTCAAGGTACAACGGCGGCCGGGCAAGGGGTGTGGGGTGGTGCCTTCCCCCGAGAAAGGCATGGTCCCGTCGGTTCGGATAAGCGTCCAGGGATGCGGTTGCTAAAAACGCCCCGGGTGAGCTTCCCAGGCCCCGGGAAAAGGACGAATTGGCGGTGGGTGGCGGCGGCCTCGGCGGGGATCTTCCCTGGGCCCTGGGAATCGGTGAAGGGTGTGTGGGACGACCTGGAGGGGCCCGAGGGGGGGCCTTCTCTCCCCATTCTGTTGCTCCTCTCTCCCTTTCCCCTTACCTGACTGATTGATGAGTCTTTTTGGGGACTCTGGCTTTGGCTGTTTGGATTATCTGGCGGCTTGTGCTTCATGTGCTTGAGTTGGTGTTCGGTCGTATCGGCCCTCTCTCTCTCCCACATTCTAGCTAGCTCTAGTAGCCCCCAGTCTTCCTATTTTCGTCTGATCTGGCCCCCCTCCAAGGTCTTGCGCTGAAGAAGGGCGACCCAAAAAAAAAAAAAAAAATATGGCCCAGCAATTTTGGGCTACGGTCAACAATACCCCGCAGAGTCAGGAACCGCCGGCCGAAGGAGGGGGATCCCGACCAGACACTTCACCTACAACCAGGGCTGCCGCCGCTACCACCGAAGCTGTGACCGCGCTGGCTCACCCGGCGGCCGGCAGCACAACATCATCACGCCCGGGAAGTGCAACCGCACCGGAGAACGCGGCGGCCTTTGCCGTCGCCAAGTACCCGGACTACTACGACAACGACGACGACGATTATTATGAAGACGCCACGGCTGCCATCATCCGGGACGCCCCCAGCGCCCACATGCACAGCATCCTGGAATACCGCCGCGAGAACGGACGGACGTACCACCGTCTCAACGCGGGGAAGTACCCGTTCCCCAACGACGCGCTGGAGCAGGAGCGGCTCGACATCGTGAACCACCTCTGGATGCTGACCTTTGACGGGGCCTACTGCCTCTGCCCGAAGAACGACGGCGCGCGGAGGGTGCTGGACATGGGCACGGGGACGGGCGTGTGGGCCCTGGACTACGCCGACGAGTTCCCGGACGCCACCGTCATCGGGGTCGACCTCAGCCCGATCCAGCCGCTATACGTGCCGCCCAACTGCCACTTCGAGGTGGACGACCTCGAGCAGGAGTGGAAGTGGGAGGAGCCGTTCGACTTCATCTTTGCGCGCAACATGATTGGGTGCTTCGCCGACTGGCGGGAGATCATCGCCCAGGCGTACCGGAGCCTGGAGCCGGGGGGCTACCTGGAGATCCATGACTCGGAGTACCCCATCAAATGCGACGACGGCACCCTCACCGAAGACATGCCGCTGAGCAAGTGGACGCGGATGATCCGCGACGCCTGCGAGAAGCTGGGCAGGTCGCTGGCCATTACGAACACGTTTGCGGAAATGATGGAGGAGGTCGGGTTCGAGGGGGTCGTCGAGCAAAAACTCAGGTTTCCCGCGAGCCCGTGGCCGGATGACCCCAAACTTAAGGAGATGGGGTTGTGGGTGCAGGCTTCGTTGTTACCTGGGCTCGAGGGTATGAGTTTGGCGTTATTTACGCGGGTGCTGGAATGGAGCAAGGCGGAGACGATTGTGTTTTGTTCGCACGTGCGGCAAGATGTGAAGAATTTGGGGCTGCATGGGTACTGGGATGGGTATGCGATATATGGGAGGAAACCGTTAGCTGCGAGCGGTTGAGGATCAGGGAGTTGAAAGCGGTAGATGAGATGATGGGCGGCAGCTATTTTGTTTTCAAGCGAGCATATTCAAATCTGATTTGTGCGGCCACTGTCAAGTGACAGCCACAATCTTCACGATACAGGATTCCAATGATGCTTTGATATATTGTTAAACTGGAGGATAGCAGGCTTTGGGATTAGAATTGGAGAGATCACGCGTCTTCATGAGCTCAATCCAGGATGCTCTTATGAGCTATTTAGCGAGACGGGTGTTGTTAATATCGTCACCTTTAAATGGACATCTGATTGCTATTATGGACTGCCCTTCTTCCTCATACTTTCAATTGCATTTTTGAAGGGAGAGACCATTGAAGACCATCACTGAGCATCTTGTGGATCTCATAATTCCTCTGATGGTGCTCTGCTAGTGAAGCTGCACAGAGATCTAATCTAAGAGGTTAGAAGCTTGATATTGTACTCATCTGCACCGCTACAATTTGAAGGAAGCGTCGCTTTGATATTTTTGCATCATCTCGTCTCACTAAATTCACAAAAGAAGAACAAGAAATGAAAAAGCCCCACAGAATAGCACCTTCTTCCCCTGAATCAAGAACATCCTATCTTGTGTGATAATATACAAACTATACGTTACCAATCTTCGTCTGGCGACTCCGCTCCGGAAACATCGTTCCGTACTACCTCCACGTAGATGCCCTAATCACGCGCTGTCCTCTCCTTCTATTTCTCCACTAGCTCAGACTCGTACTCGCTCGCCATCCTCATTCTTGGTAAGTTGGTATAAGAGGCGGTCCAAAAGCAATCGCTTCCTTTCACAAGCTCTACAGCTCTTGGTAGTAGAACCCTCTTCGCTTCCGGTCCTACATATCGTCACCTTGCGGTGGGATGCGCAATCCCTGGTTTTCTGTTCTGCACACAGTGATTAGGTGAAACTGATCATCGTGTAGAAACCTAAAACAATCCCGGCAGAAGTCCCGATCTGCACAGATCATGCAGTGATAGAACTCCGTTTCAAAATCTGACTTTTTTCTTGCATTGCTTACCATCACGATAGCGCCCGTCGCACCTCCAAGGACCTGTCGATTTGACCTTAGGGCTAAAGGCCTTCTCTAGCTCCGGAAGACTGGACTTGATCTGACGATACGCAGAGTCATTCGCAGATTCGCATGTGCTTGCGTCGCTTGTCTCTTTCTCGCTCTCACCCTCATAGTTCCTGGCTTACAGTTCGTCTCATCAGCGTCAATAAGAGAATCGATGTAAGCCTGAGCAGCTTCTATGCCTTGAAGTTGTTTCCCGGGACTCGTTACACGATTCTTGGCAGGCTGAACGGTTTCCTTAGCTAGCCTTCTCATTGTTTCGAAAACCCTTGGCTCGTTTTCGTCTTTACCTTCGAACTTTTCAACTTCGTACTGCAGAGCCGATGCGAGGATCATACACAATCAGTACTTCCTTGCCCTTGCATGTTCCCCATGACCGGTGGACTTCGAGATCACAAACCCAAGACCCCTTATCGTTTCGCCATCTGTTCGAGATGTTGGTGCACATCTCCGTGGTTTTGGAATCAAGGCCCATTGCTGCCTTAATACCCAAGCTTTAGTGGCTATTGCTGAGTGTCGTTCCGCCGTTTCGAGCTTCCTTTGCGAGCTCTGATTCGTCCTTGATAGCTCTGATGTCCTCGTTCATACCTTGAAACAGCTCATCGGTGATCTTGTTCTAGACAATAACCTCTTCGAGATCCTTCCGCAGTTGGATCCAGTCCTGGCGCCCTCATACCATTTCAGCAAGTGCGACGATGCCCTCGAGGGCATGATGGCCTTTGAGCGCGTTCATGAATTTATCTATCTCTTCATTCAAACTGCTGTCTTTCACTCGATAATGACGTTAATCCTGTCCCAGAACAGATCTCGTTTGCCACCTTGGCGATATTTTACCACGTGCGCACATGGCCTAATGAAGCTGATAAGAGCAACGTGAATTTGTTCGATAGGTCGTCGATCAACTTTTGGAATTGACTCGTAAATCTCGAATTGGTCCAATACGGAGGCTATCTTGCTAAAGACCTCATTGATCGCCTCATGGTAATGTTGCAACGTGTTTGGGTTACTAAACACGACCGCCAGAGCGCGCAGTAAAGGTGACGCTCGCTACCGCTGGAGGGATGGGAGTTTAAGAATCTCAGCAAAGTTCCGTGCAGTCGAAATTAGGAGTCACCGAAAGAGCTTGACTAGCCAGACCGACGAGAATTGTCATAAGTTCCAAGGACCTCAACCCTACATCTTTCGCCTTCTTCCACTTGTCCGACTCGTCGCTGTCGGCAGTCTTGGACGCAACAGTATTCTTCCTAATCTCTGCTCTTACCTCATCGAGGTTCTTCAGTTGACCTGCTATCAGGAGCTCCCCGCATATGTCCTGGAAATCTTGACCCGCTGCCAAGATGCAGCCGGAATGTGATGAACCTGGCACTCAACGCTTTGGTTTTTTGTGATATTCCCTTCTCGGAGAAAGGCTGAGGCGGAGTCGTCAGAAGCTGAAGGTCATGCAGGCTGTCTTGCATGCTCATCTTTGGTCTAATTGTATTCCATGGTAGGTGATGTATGTAATTCCGAGATAGATCATCCGAGCTAGTTCGCCACGTGACCCTCCAATCTACTGCCACAAGCAATTAATCAGGCTCCTTCTGGCGTTTCACCTCTATTATGGGTCTTTCGATGGCAGGTCTGGCGGTACATGAATTGGAAGATGCTCAGTCTAAATTTGGTTCGGCGATAAAATGTGCGTTCTTTGTCGGAGAAGCTGGAGATTTCAGACCACAGGTTGGCAACACGAGGTAGAATTTTAACAAAAGAAATCACTCGGTCCTTCCCGAACGTGCTACACTGCTTTTTAATACTCAAGCCTGCTTTGGAGAGGTGTCGTGCCGGGAGAAATACTTTTACATCCGCAGTAGGCGACGAAGCACGAGGGGACTCGAGGAGTCATCGACCCTCACAAGAAGGCCATGGAGGACGACAGACCACTTGGACGGGTGCCGGACATTTATCTTCTAACAAGCGATGAAATCCATCCGTTGTATTCATCACAGGCTTCTGGTTGTCAAACTTGCACGCGGGAATAAAGAAACCACGAGGTATTCATACAGATCCAGCGCGTATCATTTCCATTTGGATCAATTCCTCGTCTTATGATATCTCATTGGGGGGCTTTCCGTGAACATTGAATCCGGCCTGGTCGATTTTGAAGTTGGTCGAACTAACGAGATCGCTACTGAGTGCAAGCATTCTCATGTGTTTCTCTAGGTAAGTGGGCCGTAGCGGGCCAAGAACCGGCATGCTGTTGTTCTCTCACAAAGTTCGGAGTCCCTTCGGCGTGCAGAGAAGGCTTGTCAGCTGCTTGATGACTGCTATAGAGACCATTGAACGACCAAGGGCGAAGAAGCAAATAGTATGGAGCAGAGAAGACGCATGGATAGCAATGATAGAGTGTTCTGCCAATTTTAATATTAGGTAGACATCGCTAGCGACTGTTTGGATATAACTTGGAAGATGCACTGAGCTGCTTTGAAGGATTATAGTTGTTTAGAAACTCTCTTAACAGCTAGGTTTCCGATCCGTTGACCGGCCGAAAGACCACCAGTGCCGAAACCATTTCTGTTTGTTTCTGCCGTAACACACAAGAACTCGATACTTCTAAATTCAATATAACAATAGCTATCACATAACTGCTTAACTCTATGGTAGTCTCTCGTAGAGGAAACAACCCCAATTCTTCGTTTATAATTAGACCATGTCTCGGCCGGCAATATTTTGAGACTCAGTACATCAGCTAAGTAAAGTTCCCGAGATAAAAGCACATGATCAAATGCTCGAAGCGTAATCTCGCTGTCTGCAGGTTCTTGGATCGTCAGCTTCTAATACCTCGGCCCCTCGCAACTTTCAGCTTCCCAGTCCATCCACTCATATTCCGCGTTGCTTTCCGAAGCAGCCACCTCTATTGCTTTCAAACTATTCGTCATTTCCTCGGATGTTGCTCGGCTTCTAGAGTCAGCATCTCTCATCATAGTGGTACGGTGTTGGAGTTGATACCTGTCTAAATCCGTGACGAGAAGCCTTTCGCGAACCAGTTTCAGGAGGTACGCAAGTGCAGTACCTCTTGCGCATCGATCGTCCGTCTTGATCCAATCCATCCATAGATCAACCAAATCCGCGACGACCGCTGATTTGGTTGAGCCAGTCCGCTGGTGCTTTTCGACAGTGTAGAACTTCCCAATCCCCTCCGTATCAACAAGAGTTCCTCTGAATCGTCGTAATTCGGAGGCTCCATAGAGAAACCAAATGAGAAACTCGAGACATATACAGCCAAAAGACCATACGTCCCATCGACGGGACGTGGTCCGGGTTAGCTCATATTCTGGGGGGTCATATAATAATATCCTTCCGCGGCCCTTCAAGACTGTGTCTTTTGATTGTTGTGCTATACTATGGAACCGTTGGAGCCCAAGACCTGAAATAAGAAGCAGCGGTCTGGGTGAAAGGCTCGCATCCTCGAAGCACAAAACGTGTTCTGGCTTCAAGTTTCTGTGAGGGATGATTTCTCCGATGCTGTGAAGTTTCTGAATGGCTTCGGATAGACCAGAAAGCTGGCTCAAAATCCAATATGCGTCCTGTTTGCTCGGTGGGTCGGCTGGATCATCCGCCCAGACGCTGCGAAGATTCCCCTTGGCGTGCGAAGGGAAAACGATATGATGGGTATCACCCTGGGTGTAGCAAGCCAGTGCTCTGAGCAAATGTGGATGTCGGACATGGCGTGCTGTCTCTAGATAACGAATCTCGGCCTCGACGGCCACTTTGAACCTTGTCTCTTCGACAGTATCCGGCCGTCGCGTTGCTGTAAGCATTACGGCCCAGTGGCCTTTTGACTATATAGGAAATTAGAAGGCGCCTAAAAATCCTACTCTGGGTTGAAGCATAGCCAAGAAATCGGGAAGAAGAAATAAGCCAAAACAGTTATACAAGTAAAAACTACAGGGAAGAGCAGGAGAGGGGAAACTTTTGATCAGTTCTTACCTCATCTCCCTGTTGATCGAGGTGGTGGAAGTGAAGGGCGCAGGGTATCACATAACCAAAAACTCCCCGTATTGTGTTGCCTCGCTCCATGAAGGGCAGTGGACATCGGTTATGAAGCCGATACTCGAACTTGCTCTCGGTGAAAACAGGAGCCACGAAGGGCCACTGCGAGTCGCAGAAGAGTTTTGTGTCAGTCGGGTTCGAAGATTGTCCTTCAAAAACGAAGGTAATAGCATTCGAAGTCAATTCTTCAGCTGCGAAGGTCTCAAGTCTGCCATTGCGTTCGTCAATCGGCAGCAGATTGTCCGTGAAGTCATGCTGGAAAAAGTCGACGATCCAGTCTACCCTTTCTATCCAGATAAGGATTGCAAATATTCTGAGACTCCTCTCAGTGATAAAGCTAATCAAATCCTCAGATTCTTCCGATTGTAGCTTTGTAGATCGCTGGAGGACGTTTGCAATCTTTTCTTCGTCGATAAGTTCTCTCAGATCCGAAAAGGGTATGAAGCAGTCGGGGCTTCCATAATTAACCATCGATTCTAACAGAGCAGTTTTCAAACTTTCCACATCATCTGAACAGGAATTAGCAGCCTAATTATGAATGGTATGTTCATCTGAATCTTTCGTACTCGATATGAAAATGTCGCCACGGGGCTCTGGCAGGTAACTTTGAGCGGCATCATTCGTGTCACTCGAATGGAAGTCCATCAAGTCTGACGACTCATCCAGGTAAAAATAGCTTGAATGGGCTTTTTCTGGTGCGTCAGTGAGAGACAGACCAGGAATTTCTTGGTCGTATGATTCGCTCAATTCATGGTGGCTTTGCGATAGCTGGTCCTCAGGTATCTTTGCAGCCAAAGAAGAAGCGACAGAAAGGGCGAGCTTTAGATCCTCAATCACCTTGTCCTTCTCGGGAGCTGCAGGACTAGGTAGAAAGCTCCACATGTCGCTTTTCTGGTCAAGTGATTCTACTGTCAAGTCTGTTGAGTCTAGTATTGTTTCATATTCGGAACGGGCGTCTATCGTGTCGTCCGCTTCAGAAATGTCGGTCTCATCTTCCAGAATGCTTCTTCCACCAAAGGCACTTGTACTGTCGGTTGCCTTTGAGCTGGAAAGGTTCTGAGATTCACCGACTGCCAGACTGTGTGAAAGCAACCTGGTTGTCAAGAGGGCCAGAAACTGGAGATGGTTAGCAATATGAGTCAACATTCTGTTATCGTTTGATTCGGCTGCATGTGTTTGCTTTGTGAGTAAAGTCTCCATTTCGTCCGCAGGCGGACTCTTCCCTAGTGTGCTTCTTGGCAGAGACATAGTTTGCCCTGAGCTGAATCGAACTGATTTCTCCGTTGCTTTCTCGTTGGTATGTAGTTTTCTCTGGTGAGCCTGCTCTTTCTGATCTTGTCCCTCGCCAAGCTTGTTGCGACATTGCGGCGCATCTTGTCTGCTGGAAGTAGGTTCATTATGACTGGCCCGGGATTGGTTATCGAGAGACAAGCAACAAATCGGGCAGCTGTCGCTGTGAATGAAATCCGGGTGAGGCCTTTCACAGTATTCTTCTTCAATCCCACCGTAGGTCCTGTCGTTCAAGTAAATGTCACGTCTCCAGAGTACACCATGGTCATTGATCATGTGTTCTGTCCACGCAGCCCGGCTGGAAAAGATGGGTGCTTCTGAGCAACTTGCTGAGACGCATACGAAAGGTTTCAAATCCTCTTGTACGTGCTTACTGATTTTCTGACTTAGTGTCGGGGCTACGTAGTGTGTTCGCGGACGACTTACTTCCACGATTTTTCGTCTGGAAAGTCCGTTTTCCTGAACATCTGGCGGCAGAGAGTGCAGGGTCTGAGATCGTCATCATTTTCGAAGCGAGGCGGCTTAGGAAACTTCGCCCCGCTTGCAATCACAGTGGACGTCCTTGTTTGCTTCGGTTTCCAGCTTTCGCCTTCAATCGGTGGTGGTAGGCAGGACGCGGTGATTGATGGGAGCGTTTCCGACGGGAAAGTCCAAGCTTTGGATACAATGTCGCCTTGCGTAGCCGAAATCTTATCAAGAGCTCCTTGTTGCCCTGTCTGTGAATGAGGCCCGTGTACTGATTGTCGTGCGTCAGGCGTTCTTTGCTCAACTGTCGTTTCTGTCTTCTTGTGGCCGGCTCTGGATCGGCGACGGTCGGCTCGCAGCTTCTTATCGTGTGATTTCCAATACAAAAGTCGACCGTATCTCTCGGTCATTGACTTGACCAGTCTCTGATGTATGCTGCTTGAAGCGTCTCGGTACAGCGAGTTCACAGCTCGCATCGCGATGGCTTTGAAAGGCGCAATCTCCTTTGGCTTTCTCAATGCGAATGCCTCTGCTCGATGATCAACGGTGGAAACAGAAGACTGGCGAATATATAAAGCCAACCGGTTCAGCTCTCCGATGGCCTCTTCTGTGCCCTCGAGACCAATTTGCTGACCAGACTGAGAATCATCGGATTCATCATCAGAATCAAAATCATCTCCATCTCCGGCGACTAGTGGGCAGTAAGTTATCAGATTGCAGCTATGTCGGATCGGATATCATACTGTGCGCAAGGTTCATTCTCAACATCCTCATTGTTAAGAGAAACAGGCCACTAAATTGAGGATTGCTGCGAAGGCGCGCGTCGAGACTCGCTTGCCTCGGAGCAAAGACGCCGAGATAAGCTGCCCAGTCCGAAAATCTGTGTTGGAGCTTCCGCAACGCATGTCGATAGACATCTGGGCCCCCTGTTCCAATGCGATGTAGAGCGTCCTCAAAATGGGACTCGCAGATGCGGGCCAAAGTTAGAATTGGCTCATCATCTTCACTATGAGGGACGGTTCTGGAAGCGGAAGCCGCTGGTCCTTGAGGAAATTGAATCATGACTGCGACAGTTCGAGATTTCCCAAAGGATTAGCAATGAGCTTCCCATAGTAAAGGGGAGAGAGTCTGAGGAGAGTGTTATTTTTCCCAGGGATCTGCTAGACCACTCCATTGTCTGATCGATCAAAACATACGTGCAATGCCATTTTTAAAAAGGAATGGAAAACGTCTGCATATACGCGGCTGCGTCAAGTGCGGGGTTGAAGTGTCTTGAGATATTATTAGTACCGCCATGCTGTCAGATGCTGCCACCCTTGTTAGAGATCACATCCAGGAGCGAAAACGCTGATAACGCGAGATGTATGAGACGGGGCGGTATAAGTCAAGATTTGATGTGGTTAGAACCCCTACGATGTCACTGTATTCGCCTAGAAAGAAGGAGGAAAGATCAGGACCAGTTGTTAAACCCACAGAAACTTCTTCTCGGTGCTCTAAGTGTTCCCGCACAACTTTCGGAACCTAGGAAGGCCAAGTGAAGGTCCAAAATACTTACCGAGTGGCCGCATGTACATCGACCGTATGACCTTCCAATGCAGGGAAAGTACCGATTACCTGCACACCCCCTCCTCAGCCTCACTTGAAGACACCCACTCAGAGACACATGTTTAAATGGAGCCAGTCTTGCCATCCAATCCTCCTCTCTCTCAAATCGCTGGACAATTCTGATAATAAGTTCGGCTCACCCTTCCCAGCAAAACCTGCGTCAGGGCTGCATTGATGTTCGCAATTCACTTACGACTGAGACCACGCTGATCCGACGGAACTGGGCCGTTGTCATGGCGTCACATGATTCTGAGCCGTCCAAGTCTCTCAGCTCACCCAAGAAAGCCATCGGCGATTCCATAGAATGGCATTTGATCAATGAATTACAGCAGCATAGAGGAAAATTCAATCATTCACCGGATCTCATTCAAAACTGCCGCCGGAGCCAACTTGCAATCCAGAACGCCCTGACGAAGCTTCACGTGCGAATTAGTACGACCTTCGCCATCCTAAAACTCGACAGCCTCACACAGATAGAGGCACAGAAGCAAGGCGAAGAAGAGACGGGCTCTCAGTCAGATGATGATACCGACTCAGAGTCTGACGATGAGTCGTTCGTTACGTGCCCAGAATATCCGCTGCGCATCCTCGTTGGAACGCGTGCGGCTAGCTCCACTCGAATCGACCAGCCACCGAATCTATCTTCAGGCATATCATCAATCCGAAGTCTGTGTTCATTCCTGGAGGCCCGAGTCAATTGCTCATTGGTGCCTTTTGAGCTGAATCGAAGGTACATGGGTTTGGCATATCCCAAGCTGCGTTGCCTGGTCGAATATCTCCAGAAACCAGTTTCTTCCGACAGAACTCTCGGTATTATCCCGTTTCCCGGCGTGAAGCACGACTCCTTTCTTTTCAACGTCTCTGAATCGACCGACACAGCTCTCGCGTTCACTGAGCTCTGCGGCTCAGTGTGGCCAAATAAACCGCAAAGAAAACGCATGATAGAGGAAATCAGTTTCGCCACCCATTTCTTCCTGGAACTCAACTGCTTCATCGAAAGCTTTCCGACTGGGTCCTCGAACAACTCGTCCACATTCCATGTGCAGACCCGCAATGTGGCAGAGAAGCCGATCTCTTTTTCGTTGCTACAGAACTTTCATCAGAAAACCGTCGCCGCCTGTAGCGCGATTTTTTCTCACTTTGAACGTTGCGCTCAAAGACAAACTGTGAAGCACGATGTTTCTCTACAGTTACCGGCTTGGGAACAGTTCTCCAGTGCCCTGCCACAAAACCATGAAGAGGACACGCCGGTTCAGTTGTTTTGTGCGACATGCCCTTCACGTGATGAATGGAAGTCTGCAAGAATGCTTTTTTCCCCGTTAGTCTAGTGCAGCCCCCAAATCCAATCTACCACTCTGGCTAACGCAACACGATCAAGGCCCCGATATCACGTTGTCTGCCAAGATACCAGTAGACTCTGTGCGGCCTTGACTGATGCATTTGAAAATGACAGGATCTTGGAGTTTTACATTGATGAAGACTATCCGAAAGATCCTGGTGCCAAGATTGCGGTTCGCATTCCCGCCGATTTGAACGCCTTGCAATCATGCCAGCCCGACGACAAACTGCCCGAGGTTCAGACTCATTTGTGGGGACTCGTCCAGTTGGGATGCTTCGGAAAGCAAAGTGTTGCATCTCTTCTCAAAACAGCCAACCCAAAAAGGATCCTCACGACTGACCAGCGGAAAGACCTCGCGACTAGATTGATCCTTGGTGTCATGCTATCAATGGACTCGGACCACCTAATGGACGTTTGCAACTCGAAGCACGTTCACTTCCTAAGTGCGTCTGAGAAGGAGTTGACACCTTGCATTCCGGTATTCGGGAAAGGGGATGACAATCTCAGCCAGAACGTTATATCACTGAAGAAGCTGTACAGCTCTGTGATCTCTGGCTTTGAAGGTTACCTGAAGCCTATACCTGCCTTTCTCCAGTTGGCGGAAGCATTGATCTGCATCGCCATTGGAGAGATACCGAGAGTCGAACACGGACATTCTCAGCGCGGCACTTCCGGGCAGATTTTCAAAATTTTGAAGAATTACGTCCGCAGATCGATAAATCTGGTGGTCAATGGTCAGGTCATGGAGCCAGAAACCTTGCCATTTTTACGTGCGGCTCAGAGTTGCCTGAATTTTCACGCCGAGTTTCAATCGAGGGTACTGAGTGGAGAGTCAGAGAATTATATGGATGTTGGATGGAGACTTACAATCGAGGAGATCCTTAGTCAAATCGACAGTGGGTTTGTCCTGGAAGGTTCCGGGCAACCGTGGCTGGGAATCGGGTCTAGCGAACAGAATCGACGGCCTGGAACTATGCCCGTGGACGAAAAGGTTACTCCCAGCAAAGATGCCAGCACGCACGAGGCTACAGTCCGAACAGGGGAGCTGCCCACGGTCGCCCTGTTCGACCAAGAAATTGCTGAGACAAATGCGTTGTAAGTTTCGACCAGAAATCCGTAGAATTTGCACAGAAATACTGAAATGAGCTTGAACACGACAGACACGCTCGAAGCGCCGAAGAATTTCTCGACTTGCTGAACAAGTTCCACGACTCCTACTCACGATTCGTTGTGCCCCATAACAAGAGTCCCCACCGGAGAATCCGCGTAGCAATTCTTGATACAGGCATTGACTTTCGACATTCGATAATAGCTGATGTTGAGGCAGAAGGACGAATGAAGAAGGAGTGGTGTCGCAGTTGGATTGGCGACCCAGATGACTGCGATGATGACGATTCGTTGCATGGAACTAATTGCGCACATCTTCTCCACAAAGCAGCTCCAGAGGCGGACATATACGTAGGAAAAGTCTTCAGAGGGGGTAACTTCAAATTGTATGAAGCTGAAAACATATCCAAAGTAAGTTATATTGCGAATGCGTAATCGGGGAAACGCCAGACAAATGCAGCTGCCCGCAGATAAGGACAACTCCATTCAACTACCAGTTGGCTGACCATTTTCCAAGGCCATCGATCATGCAGTAAATGAATGGCAGGTGGATGTTATTTCAATGTCGTTCGGGCTTCGAAAGCCATTAGCAAGGGAGGACAAGGATAAAGACAAGGAAGACTCGGCGTTACGAGACTTCCGCAGGATCGCCGACCAAATCGAAACGGCCATTCAAAATGCTTTCAAGGCTCCGTGCCTCATCTTCGCTGCTGCATCGAACAATGGGAGGAACGAAGCACGAGCATTTCCAGCAAGCGCCTCCCGCGTTATATGTGTTCATGCCTCAGACGGCAAAGGCAACGATGGCGGTATCAATCCATTGGCACCCAATGGCATCAATTTCATGACGCTCGGCATGGGCCATGATCTGATGAGGAGAGAATGGCGACTGATTGCGGGGAGACTGACAGTACATTATGAAACGATGCCTGACAGTGGAACTTCTTACGCGACCCCTGTCGCTGCCGGAATCGCAGCCACGGTCTTGGATATTGCTACTAGAATCAGTAGCGTCAATGACCGAACGAGGAAACAGCTGAGGTTTCCAGAAGGCATGGAGAAGATGTTGGAGCGAATATCAAGTCCTAAATTTGCGGGTCAATGTCCCTACCTAGCTCCCTGGGTCCGGGATCTCTGGGAGCCGAATTGGGAAGCGGATGAAGTCAAGGTTCGCATGGCTTGGGATCAGATCAATGATCTTTTTCACGTTTAACGCATGTTTTCCCTGATTACATCTGAGTCGTCTTGCATCAGCGAATTTATTTCAACTATTAATTCCTCTCATCGAGGAATGCAGGTTAATTTGCTAAGAAATTTCATCGGACTTGAAGCAGTCTCATGAGGTTTTGTGGTTCTGGTGAGCAGAGATCAAGACAAAACCCAAATAACAGGATCAAAAACACCTTGTTGCTCTTCATCAACGATTTCTTGAGCCCCCGTTCTGTCATCATCGAGAAACTTACAATCACTAAGCAAGGATTTTTCTCCATCTTTCCCACTCCCAAGCGTAGTCCCAATACGATCAATGGCATCCTGCCGCATACCAGTCTTATCCCACCAGACTTTTCGTACACGAAGCCCAAGTATGAAGGGTCTGGAACCTTCGAAACTAGAAGACAGACTATCTGAACCTCCGTAGCTCCCACCTATTCCGACCGAGGTGCCTGAACTCGGATCGGTAGCAGCAGCACTTGTGCCAAAACTCTTGCTCCCGGATTGAAGCTTTGACAGTTTCGCGCCTTCGGCCCACATCAATCCAGTAACGATATAGACTGGCTTCTTCCTTCTGGTGTTCCTGACGAAGAAAGCGACGCCATCGACTTCGAGAGCCTGCTTCATGTACTCGAGCGTTGGGTTGAAATATCGGACGAGCAGCTTGTCCACCTGCAGGATCTCATCGTCTTGGCGCTTGCGCAGGAAGGAAAAGGTGCTCCCTAAGCCTTCGGAACTGAACAGCTTGGCCCAAATGCTACCGTCGATGCTGCGAAGCTCCTTCAAGCTGCGGACAAACCCCATTTTTTCCTGAGGCCCATCTTTAGGCAGGAGCTGACAGCCTGGGACCTCGACAGTGGCGCCAAGGTCAAGCGGTGCTAGAACCCCATTAATGTCGATGCTTCTCAAGACGGATCCCAGTTGCAGATGGCCGTTTGGCGGTGGTGGGATGTTGAAGTCGGGACAGAGATGGAACGATGGTTTAGGGCTGACAGAACCAGCCATGATGTGTAGAGTCAGTTGAGAGAGTTCGGATGAGCTTGAAAAAGCCATCTTGATTTGAATGTGAAGCCTTATGAGAGGGGATGATCCGAGACTGCACCTATATTCCCAAAAGAAATCCATTCGCCGTACGTATCAGTCAGCTGAGGGTGTGCGTGACTACCACACCTGGGCCAGCGAATAGAGGTTCTCGAGTTGAGCGGGAGCCAAGCCAATAGTCCAGTTCTCTGCTTACCATCCCAGTCTTCATAAGTGCCAAGCTCAGCCTGCTTCAACTGAGCCTACTGCATGCAGCTCAATGACCTGTTTATAGAAGTGATTGCGTCCATTCCTTTTCCTTGGCAAGTAGAGCAGTCCGATGACCGATCTATCGGCAGCCCCTCGCAGGGAAACAGGAAACCCAAATCATGTGCCGGCCCTCGGTGCTCAGAGGTGGCCAAAAAAAAGCGGCATCTTATTTGAAGTTTGACTGAGGCCACCTCCTGCGTCTTCTTTGTGGCTCTTCGCGATGGCCGAGGGTTTACTACAGGATCTGTGGCTACCTGTCCGCCAGCCAACGGCGTCATGGTGGCAGCGCCCAGGGCACAGCAAGCTCGCCAGCATTACGTCCAAACATGTACCCCGATACGGTGATATCATCATACTTGGTTCTGGTATCACAGGTTTTGGCGTTTCGTAGGAGCTGCTATAGATGCCCTTCCAAACCTGATACTCACGGTTCTCGAAGCTCGCGAAATCTACTGAGGTGCCACCGGTCGCAACGGCAGTCGGACCAATTGCGTGGCTGTTCTAGACTTTGAGAAATAGCGCCTCGAGACTGATACAGAGGCAGCAATCAATTTTAGCCGCTTTGAGCTCGCCCATCTTGATAAGCTTCTGGCGGCGGCGCGAGAGCCTGTACCAGAAGGTTTCGAGAACTCCGAGACGGGGGATGTTGGAAGATGCGCCGCAGTCTTGAATGACCAGCAACTGGCTGCCATCGAACGTATGTTGAAGAACTTTGAGAATACCTTGTGTAGGATCGCTGGCGAAGATGAGGCCAAGGGTGCTGTTGTTGGACGCGCTGGTGCAGCATGGCCGTATCGCTCAGTTACAGGCATCTGGTCAAGCATGCTGTCGAAGCAAGCCAACGATCTCAATATCGATCCCAGCCCACAGACATTCAGAGGACTGAGACTTCCGTCGAGTATCCCTATATCATTAGCACTCCTCGCCGCCAGATCAGAGCTTGTCGTGTCATACGCTGCACAGAAGAACATGCCAGCTGCCTGATCCCTAGTCTTCATGGCTTCATTGTGCCTCGCAGGGGTCGGATGACGGCTCAACTTCCCAGTCTAAACTTCCATCAAACAGACGGCCCCTTCTCCTGAAGCTGCTACTTCCCGCGGGGATTCGAATACCTCACTCAGAGCGCGAAATACAAAGGAGCTGTGGGTGGGAGGTAGAGATATTGGAGGGGAGGAGGCATTGACGGAGCCGCTCGGTATAGCGTCGGACGCGGAAGAGCCCACAACCGCGAAACCACACCTCGCGGACGTGGTCGGAGTTGAATTCGGCAAAGAAAACACGGATGATTCACCCCCAGCCATCGGATACTCGTGAACAGACACAACGTTAAACACGCTGAATGTGGTGCCGCTTGTGGGAATGTTGCCAGCGTCTTCGCTCCGCCGCCCTGGGGGCGGAGTAAAGTACCGGGTATGGTGGTTATTACAAGGTGAATGTTTGGCTTTGCGGACGACCCGTCGCGAAGATGTTGATGAGCGAGGACGTGAGCGGGTGGCTGCCGCATGAATATGTGCATGAGAAGCTGGGGAAAGTCGCGAGCGTGCATGCGCATCTGGAAGCCTTGATGTATGGCTTGAAGCACCTACTACTTTCCAAGCCGTGTGGATGGGTGTGGTATCGATGGGCTTGATTAGATACAAAAGGACCATGCCGCTTATGTCAAGCAGGCATTTTCTACAATAATTTACATGAATGACCCGTCCAGTCTTTGAATTCCGTCGCCGAAATCTACATTCGATGCGAGGAAAAAGACATGGATCACGACTTTGCTCCAAAAGACTGTCTGGTGTTGACCCGGTCAATGTCGTACGGGTTTCCATCGTACGATTTCCGTCTTGTCGACCCCGCCGTGCCACCACTCATAGCACGAGGTCTTGGTCGGTGTATGCTCGCGTAGGCAGGCTCCTCCGAGCTCTCCTCGTCGTCGACCGCAGCCTCTGCGGAAACATTCTGTTCGGGTTCCTTCTCGGAGCCGGATGAGTCTTCCTGGCGGAGCCGGGCCATGAACGCTTCGGACTGCGCGGCGAACTTGCAACGAGATCGGATCGCACCGCCATACTTGTAGAAGAGGAACGGAAAGGGCACACACGCGAGCGCCAAGAAGGCCGGGATCGAGGACGCCCAGTTGGTCCCGAGGTCGGCATACATGTACGATGTGAACAGGGGAAACGCGGCTCCGAAAAGACTGCGAATGACCGAGTTGGCGGCGAGAACGGACGCCGCAAAGATGGTGTAGGCGTCGATCAGGTAGTTCATGACGCTCAGGAACAGCAAAACCATGCCGAAGCCGAACGGAACTCCGGCGGCGATGCTGACCATCCAGTGGACCGAAGTTTGGTTCGTCCAGGCAAACCAGAAGAGACCGATCGGGATGGCAACGCCGCCAACCATGGCCGGGGGAAGACGGGTTTCCGGCGGCGCGAAGCCGTCATTGTTTGCCTGGACTCGCTGGTAACGCCCATTCTCGGGTATCGTGTAGATGATGGCGAAAATCATGCCAACCATGACTCCGAGGAACGCCAGACCTCCGATCCCCGAAGACCAGCCTCGTTCCTGCTGATAGACAATAGGGAATGCTGCGAAGAGCATGTAGAGAGTGCCGTAGATAATTGCCATATAGAGCGAGAGGAGAAAGACAATGGGCTCCCGAAGCAGCAAGATCCACGGCCGCATCAACGCCATCTTGAAGGACTCGGCCAGAGTGACTTTGCCCTGCTCACGCTCGATCTTGCTCACGTAGACTTTCCCCGTCATCTTGGACAACTTTGCTGCTCGCTGGCGAAGCAAGTAAGGGGCGTAGGTCTCGGGAACAAGCGCAGCGCCGACGAGCCAAAGCGTGCCGGAAAACGCCGCCAGGAATCCCAGAACCCATCGCCAACCGGCGGATTGTCCGAGGAAACCTCCGATGATGGGGCCGAGGACCGGGCCCAGGAACGGAGCTGCTGCGAACAGGGCCATTGCGAGGCCTCGTTCGGCTGCTGGGAACATGTCTGCGATAACCCCGCCTGAGTTGGCGAGAGGAGACGACCCGAACGCGCCGGCGAAGAAACGGAGGACGATCAACGTAGCGGCACTGTTCGCGCCTGCCGCGCCGGCGTTGAAGGCCGTCAGCACAGCATACGTGCCGAAGAACAGATACTGCCGCCCTGTGACCTGAATTAGCTACAGAGAGAGCCGTGCGGAGGCGACAGCAAAACATACCAAAGAGCTCGCTGGCCGGGGCCCACAGCAGAGGCCCGATTGCGAAGCCGAGGACGAAGAGGGAGACGCCGAGGGTCGCGACAATTTGGGAGATTCCGAACTCTTGGATAATCTCCCTGATTCCGCCGGTGTAGGCCGAAGAAAGTAGAGCCACCGCTAATGTCGTGATGGAAACCATGAAGGTGATGAACCACTTCTTCGGCTTGCTAAAACGCATGGGGTTCCGGGGGTCGTTAGGAATCCATTGGACCAAGAATGGATCGTCTTCGGTTCCGGAGCCGGCATATTTGTGGTTTGCTACTTCTGGAGTGACGCCTGCTTGATCGGCAACAAGGCGCCAGTAGGGGATTTTGGTAGGAGCGACTGGCTCGTCGCCAGCATCGATGGTCATGCTTGATTCTCGTCTCGTTGGGTGTATCGGGGCGGGTAGAGGCCGCAAGCAAGTGCAGGCGCGAGGTCCGAGGCTGCGATGACTTTTTCGACCGGATTGAGTGGTGTGGTGAGAAGCAAGATACGAGAGGGTGACGCAATGCAGGTCTTACGTGAAGGAGTCCCATGGAGTGACAAGGGGTCAAGACTTTTATTAATACGGCGGATGCAGAAGCAGCGGCATACGGGTGGAAACGACGTCCGGAATCCCGTACCTTATGGTACGGTCATCATCTTCCGACAGTCAGATCTGGATCGTATGCAAGCTACCCGGCAATATAGCACTTATGTCCGACTTTTCGGGGCCGTTCAGGACTGCTGCTGGGGAACAATCAGCTGGGTAATCTCTTTGCAGGGGGCTCCAGCATGCCATGCGCTGTGCCTGTGCCGTACGGTGACGACGACATTTCGCTGACCCTGGTTATGTCATCCGTGACCACCTCGGTCAGGGTCTTGCGGTTGCCAGTCATGTTAGCGCTGGTGGAGTCGGGTTAGACAGTGAACCCAACTGTTGCCGCTCTAAACCCGGTGACTAGCGTCTCACTAACTTACGTGTAGGTGGTCCGGTAGGATAATCGCCGACGGCCATGCATAAGTCGTCTTATCCATGGCACAACTCGGCGCATGACCCGATGTCTGCACCATGTCCGGTGCATAACCCCTCTTGAAACGCCGCCCGTCAATTCATTAGCTCGCATGCCACTCGTCATACGGATACGAACACACTAGTCTAACCCCGATTGATCTCCTGTTCCGACCGTCTTCGAGAGATCGTTTGATCTCAATCCCGACCTCACTGTGAGAGGATCTGTACTCCGTAGTGTAGTGTCACTTTCATTTGCGCAAAGAAAGCTTAGGCTTTGCGGCCGAGCTTTACGGATCTGCCGCACGCAGCCCTGTACCATAAGCTCGGGTTCAAACTGGCATGTTCGTCCTACCCTTCTTTCACTTTACCCTTCCCCATGAACTCTGCTTAATTAACTGATGCACCGATCTCGGCTACCGACGGAGCACATACGGAAAGCCAACTGCTGCAACCCCGATCGGTCGGTAGCGGCTGCTCCCGAGCCATCCTGTCCGTCAACCGACAAACAGCCGACAAACACCTCATTTTAATTAAGTGAACGAATTAGAAATTCAGGCTGAACTTCTTTTTCTTCCCCTTTCAATAATCTTCTCGTGTCTAACTAGATTGATACGATTCACCGCAACATACGCTACCCCTTTCGTTTTCTCTTTCTCCTCATGCCGATCCCTTACTATGAGTATCGGCCTATCTCATTTCAATGACATTGACGGCTTGATTGAGGAATCAGCATCTTTGGGGCTCCGCCTTCTTACCTATAGTAGTCATGGATGCACCGTTATTGGCTCTAGACAGTGAAGATCTGTTCTCGAACTACATCATGCCGCTTGCTTAGGGTACAACGCAAACTGATTACACCTCTTTCAAAAGCCCTTCCCAAAGCGGGAGCTGATCAATCGGGTAATGGTGTCCCTTGAAGTCCTCGAACTCGACATCTCGCTCCGGGTAATGTCCGCAATCAAGAAGTGCTTCCACCATTCCACTTCGCTCGCCCCAGGTCTCGGTCGCAAAAGCCCGGACCAGGTCCGTCCCGTTGAGTAACGTGCTGGACGTCCACAACGTCCCATCATGCGCCCAGCGCCTGTCCACCCAGTTCACCACCGGAACGTTCTTCTTCATCGGATCGAAGATCGAGCGTGGGCAAGTGACAGTCTTGCCTGGAAGGATTCCAGCTTCCAGGAGCGGTATGACGCCGCCGCAGATGGTGAGGAAAGCACTGCAGTTCTCGAACATCTTGCGGATGAAGGCTAGCTCGGCGGGACTCGTCTTGTAAGTCTCGTCATGGGCACCCATCAAGGCGATGTCGAGATGCGGGCAAGACTCGAAAGAGTCCTCCAGACTGGTCAGTGGCAGCACCCGAGCATCTGACGGCTAAGACTTACAGTGGGTATTATCTGGGCTTTGCTCTTCATCCTGGCTGGCTGGCCGTCCTCAGTGACCCAGTGCAGTTCAACACCAAAGGCCCCTTCTCTCATTTCGGCGGGGAGATTCATGAAAGTGACGGCCTTTTTGTCCGTCCAAGCAAAGAACTCGAAGGGCGCCAAGTCCAGCATCTCTGTGATGCTGTAAATTGGATTAGTGAGATGGTGGCGAGGGGCTTTTTGCTGCTCACCCTTTGGTCAATATTACGCCGGCGTGGATCTTCCGATTGGGTTGGCTGGATCAAAAGACATGGTTGGTATCTGCACCAGTACGGGAAAAGTGCGGACGTATGATGGTAGTAAATGTGGCTGCTGGCCAGTGTAGTTTTCGTCTCCTTGTAGGCGTCTTTGCTTGTCTCAAATAGTTCACGCCCAAGTTAGCACACAGGGAATAAAACGATGCGATGACAAACCTAAGACCGCGACGGTTGGTGAACTGGAACCTACGGAGCGGGCGACGGCTCCTACATTCGGGCGGGTCCGGAAGTTACGCTTAATCCAGGGATTTAGCTCCCGCAGGAACGGCGTTCGAAGACCGCAGATGGGAGCCGAGAGGTGTTCATGCTAAGTCGGAAACATAATGAATCCGGCCTCAGACAGAGCTCGGGATCTATCGATAGCATTCGGTCACCGATTCACACGGATTTTATTGAGTTCTAGTAAGATTACATTGAACACCCACACCAAAGCCAAGTAACTTGTCTAATAGTACCAGCGTCATCACCAAGAGAATTTGCTGACATTGGAACGGCAAAGTTTCAGCCGACTCTCTGTGTCCTCATGAAACTTGGTCAGACGGGTTTGGCAGAAGAGGAGTAACAAACTCATTCGCCTGGTCACTAATACTGCCTACACTCTCAAACTTCTGACATGTCAAGTCGCTCCCGTAGGACGCACCGGATTTAAATCAAGCGACGTGCTTACAGCCATGCTCACTATTTCACTGTTGAAACAAGAAACTGCGACCTGCGGCAGAAAACACATGTCTCTCCGCAGTCAGCTGGCATGGATCACTTACCTCTGAACACATCTGTGAGTACTAAAATTCCGCCAATCTGTCGTGAGAAAGAAACAAGGCTCCGGATGGAGGACGGTTGCTCATGCGTCCCATAGGGGTTTTGTCTTGTTGTGTCTCCAAAACGCCTCTTGCGTCCAGCTCAGACCACCAACACGCATGTAAGCCTCGTTTTCGTCCAGTTGGCATTCATCAGCCAAATCAATGCGACTTTCAAGCAGATAAGCTAGATGTTTGACGAAGATCCGTAACTCCAGCTTGCAAACCGCTGTAGAGCTCATCATCCCTGGGACCGTTAGATATAATCTGACCGAGTCCCTCCACTTGTAGCCATAAGGCCATGGTTCGGCGACGGGATACTCGACATCCGGTCGCCATCTTCGAGACCATCCCCAATCCGTAATAACTGTCTGCGCCTTGTGCTGTGGGGTGCTGCGATACTCGACAACTTTAATCACAGGACCGCTCGTCATTATTCGCACACAGAATTTGGAAAGCAACATCCTCTGGTTGTTGTGGACCGTCGTCATGGTTGACGGGTACGAGTTCGCCCACACGCTACGCTGTGAGGGAAGCCGCCATGTCTCCTGAGACTTGCGAGACTTTGGCACAGTTCCGTTGTACCCCTGTCCTCGATTCTCCTTCACCTTCTTTTTTGAATCCAAAATTCTTTTTATGTTGTCTCTTGCAAGAAGCTGACGCGTTTAACCAATGATCCACTGCTTCTGACGAGAAGCACGAGAAAGCAAGAGGTTGCTGTTGACATGGAGAATTGAAAGCACCACAAACTCAGTTGACTTCCCTGATCGAATTCCACATTTAGTATGAAGCGAACTCATAGTTAAAATATCGCAAGGGCCCTTAGCCAATTGGTTTGACTGGTGTAAGCTTTTAGTGTAACTCGTTGGGGTTTCGCTAAGCTCAAGGTGTTGAAGCTGAAAACAGGTAGCCCCGGTAAACATGCACAAAGCCTAGCGTGGTAACACCTGCAAAAGTGATTGAGAAGCTGTAGAGAAAGCCTGAATTGCGTTTCCAACGAAATCGCTTTTAATGTTTTGGGTTCTATGATTGTTTTTACGCAAGGATTAGCCCAAAGTCTAACAAAAGTCATCAATATTGCACGCCTCCGACTTATGTGTTCTGTAAGTTCATCGGAAACGTATTAGGACTAGAAAAATCGTAGAAAAACCGTAGCTATCACGAATATCAGAACGAAGCAACTTACAGGCAGGTTCCGAAGGATACGAAGTTCAACGCAAAGGAAAATGGAGAATTAAAAAAAGGGGGGGGGGGGGCGGGTGTTGGCACGGCCTAGATTCGAACCAGGGACCTCTGACAGCCTTTCAGGCAGAGCTCTACCACCGAGGTACGCGTGCTTAATACATTGCTCGATAAGACCTACCACCTTTCATCAACGTATAGATGATGCAGTTCTGAGTAAGTCATCGTCGGGCTCGCTCTCTGGAGCTTTATAAGGTGTTTCTGGTGACCTCGAGGGGTTGTGGGAATAACGTCCTTAACAGCACGGCGTCCGTTTAGTTCAACGGTTACCTCCCAAGCTGCTAGGGAAAAGAAAAGAATTACCGCAGGGCAGAAAACGACTATGCGGCCTCGAAGTTTAACCTCGATGCGCACCACACTTTTTATCGCGATAGCTACAAGCGCTCAAGGGGAGGGTTATTATAAATAGGGGTATATAGGACGAAGTCTATAATAAAGGAGTATATATATAGGTATCTATAGAATAAATTCTAGAAGAAGTCTCTCTAAATAGGGGCGCGCAGCCTAAAGGGATATATATACCCGCTCTAGAGCGGGTAGGACTATATATAACTATATAAGTAAGCACTATCTTATATAATATACCCCCCTAGCTATATAGTATCCTATAAGGCTAAATAAGAAGTAAAGCTATTTATAGCTAAATATAATAAGAGGAGTAGCGCCCTAAGGGGCTTATATAGCGCTACCTATAAAATAATAAGAAAGGGGAGCGGTCTGCTTCATAATAAAGGGAGCGATCTGCTTAAGGGGGCCTAGCTATAGCTATAATAATAGGGGGAGCAATCCGCTTATAATAGGGTTAGCATGCTAGGAGAGCCCCGCGCTATACTAGCTATAATAATAATAATAATAGAAGCGGTTTACTTATAAATAGTAAGGGGCTTATACCTTAACGTTTATTAGGTATTTAATAGAGGGTCTTATAATACCCTCCTCTTATAATATATTATATAAGTAAGAAAACTTATTAGTATAAAGAGTAGCTAGAATAGCTCCTTTTTCTAGCTTTATAAGCTAAATAACTTATTTAATTACTAAAAGGAAGTAATTATAATATCGCGCTAGCTAATAGTAGGTATACTTATAGGGGTATTATATATAATCTCTGTTATTATCTCGCTTTATTATAGAGTTTTTAGTAATAATAGGTTTAGGTATATCTACTAATATAGCAAATATACTTATAAGAGCGCTAGGCTATTTTAACTACTAAGTAATAAGGGTATTAAATATTAAAGCTATTTTAATAAGGAGGTATAGCGTAGCGCTAGTCTATTTAGCTATAATAACCTTAATAAGGGCGTTCTATACCTATATAAGCGCTATATACCTACTAACTACCTTAAGGAAGCGCTTAGTTATGATAACCCCTTAGATCTTAGGGATCTTAAGTAACCTCGCGCGCTAGTATATAATATACTATTACTAGTATTAGATATATAGTAATATAGAGGTATTTACTTACTTTAGAATATAAAGGTATTTATTTTAAATAGTAATAACTATAATAAGATCTATAGGAGTAATTAACTACTTCAGCGCTTATATAAGGAATTAGAGGGAGGTATTCTTAATAGCTATAAGGTTATTTTAAATAACTATAAGTAATAAGGGGTTAATAATATAATGTATAAAGTTCTAAATATTATAATAGCTACTTAGGAGGGACTTTTAGGTCTCCTTAGTAATACTATAGTTAGCTATATATATAATATACTTATTATAAATATTATTAATTATTAGAGGTAGTAGATATAGGGGCTTTATAGTATTTAGGTTTTGATATATATAGCGCTATATAGCTTATTTATTATATTTATAAATATAGGTCTTATAAGCTTCCTTATTATACTATATAGCGAGTTTATTAATTATTAGAGTGCGCGCTATATAGCATATAAGGTTAGGTATAGATTTATTACTTAGGTTAATATAGTCCTATATACTTACTTAAAGGGCTAGAAATAAAGCTATAAATACTAAGCGGGCTAGTTATATAGCTTAGAGAGATAGTAAGCATATATATATAGCTAGGTAGTAAAAGGGTTAGGTTAAAATACTATATTAATAATGAAGGGGGTAAAAAGAGGGCTAAAAGGAGCGCTTAAAGCTATTATAATATATTAGCGGTTGCGAGGGAGAGGCGTATTATAAGCAAAGTCGAACTAGCTAAGAGCTAGGCTTATAATTACTATAATAGCTATAAGCGCTTAAGGGGAGGGTTATTATAAATAGGGGTATATAGTATTACGAATAGCGAATAGATAAAGGTTAACATACTTCAATTGCGCTATATTAAGTAGATTCTACGTTAAAGAAGGGGAAAGTCTAACTATAGGCTAGCGTAGCCCCGGAAGGCTAAAGAGTCGCTTAGTAATCACGTGACCTATAAGTCATATAACCGCTAGTTATATAACTTAAAATTTAGGGAGGTCTAACCTAGCGCTATAATATTACCCCCCCCTTTACTAGCGTTACTATCTATAGTAACTAATCTATTACTATATAAGTATTCCTCTAGTAGTATCCTCCTTATCTATACTCACGCCGGGGCGTTATTATTATTTATAATAGCGGGGTCTTTATCTCGCGTAGTAGCTAAGAGCTAAGCTAAAAGGTGTTTTAGTAGTCCTATTATTATTAGGTTAGTAGTATAGAAGTCTTATAGTACTATAGGGGCGTGCTTAAAACTCTTAGCGTTATACTAAGTAGGATCGTAGTTATAGCCCTTCTAATTAGCGTAATATTATAACTATCTTTAGTATAACTAGCTAGTAGTTATATATATAACCTTATATTCTAGCTTATAATTAAACTTAATAGGGGGTAGCAGGGTTTTAAACTAGCCTAGAAGAGGATCGCTAGTAGCCTTCTAGAGCTTACTTAGGTAGAATATAGGGTAGTAGTTATATTCCTTTAGTAAGTCTAGTATTTATATCCCCCTAGGCCCTATAGCCTTAATTAGCTATAAGCTATCTTATAATATTAATAGCTTTAAAGAGTTTTTTTAGTACTATCCCTCTATTAATATATAGATAGAGTTACTTATAGCTAAGTTATTAGGTTAGTAGTAGCGATTTATAGCATAGGTATAATATTACTAGGCTATAGCTATATTCCCTTTTATAATTTCCTAAATACTATAGAGGTTTTATACTAACTACTAGGCGTTACCTTAGTTAATCTTTTCCTTAGTTATTAAGAGCTTCTATATATATTAGTCCTAGTTAAAACTTATTTGTAGTAGGTATCCTCGCTTAATTTTAAATAGTATAAGCTCTATAGTTTTATTTAGTAATACCGCTTAGGCGAAGTCTATAGTAAGGAGTATTTCGCTCTAGTTATCCTAGAATTAGTTTATTTATAAGTATAAGCGTTAGGTTAGGTACTAGTTAAGAATTTCTATTTACCTATTAGTTTTAGTATAACTTATTATACTTAACTATATAATTATACTATATATCTTATAGAGCTCGTTCTAGAAGTTAGAAATAAACTAAGGGCCCCTATTAGATATAATTATAATAGGGAAACCTATATACTAGAAGATATAAGTATAGTATAGCTAGGTAAGGTCCCGCGCTATAATAATCTTATAATAGGGGAGGGAGACTATCTTCTTTAAGAGGTAGTATATTATAACGAATACGTTATTATACCTATAGCGGTTAGGTAGATAGGATATAAAATCTATTATAATATACTCCTAAGGGTAGTCTAGTATTAGTAGGGGTCTTAACTCGCCTAGAGGCTTATCTCTTAGCTTCTATACTTAGTAGTAGGTATAGTAGTTATAAATATACTACTTAATATTAGTAGTTAGGCAGGGCTAGTAATAGTATTCCTTTAGGAGTTTAATAGTCTTATTCTAACCTAGGTATATTATAAGCCTCTAAATATAAGCTTTATAAATTAACTTTATATATAGGTTTTCTTCCTCTAGTATTATAAGCTTCTTATCTATAGTTAGGAGCCCTTCTTATATTCTCTAGCGTTCTTTTTTAATAGCTATAAGTACTTTTAGTAGCTTAAGCGATAGTATATTAGGTTTATAGTTTAACTAAAGGATATACCTAACTAGGAGGTAACCTTTTAACTTATCCTCTAGCTCTAGAGCGTTAATAGTTACTATAGGGTAACTTAGAGCGGATTTAAGTAGTTAGTATAGTTCGCTCGCTACCTCTAGAAATAAGTAGGTAAGTAGTAGTAATACCTAGGTATAGTTAGACTTATAAATAGCTTATTATATTTAGAGGTCTTTATTCTTCTATAAGAGGGTATTAGCTAATATATTTTTATACCCTAGGTAGTACTAGATATAGAAGTTAAAACTAGCTAAGATACCTAACTAGTAGGCTTAGTAGATATTTAGGAGCTACTTAGTTATAAAGTAGAGTAGTAGTTAGTAGTTTATAATAACCTTAAAACGCTAGGTAGCTATAGAGAGTTTAGCCCTCTACTCCTCTAGCGCTAGAATAATTACTATTATCCTATAGTTATAAATAGGGTAGTTTATCTCTATTAGTAATATCGTTTTTAAGAAATAGGCTATAAGGTGCTATAAGCTATTATTAGTTTATTATTAGAGGAGAGTAGCCGCGTAAATTAATTTAGAGGCGTCTATCTTAACTTAGGTAAGTAGTTTAGGCTTCTAGTAGTATAGGATAGGGGCTAATATTAGGGCCTCTTTTAGCGTTATAAATACTACTATATAGTTATTATTAAAGTTAAATCAGGCGCCTTTAGCTATAAGTTTAGTAAGTAGCCTAGCGATCTTCTTATAATTTATAATAAATTAGTAGTAGAAGTTATAGAACCTTAAGAAGGACTAAACGCTATATACTATAGTTAGTAGCTACTAGTCCCTTACTATAGAAACCTTCTTAGGGTTAGGGCTAATCCTTTTAGTTATAATAATAAACCTAAGGTAGCGCGTTATAGTTATATTAAATTCGCACTTCTTAATATTAGCCTAAAGCCCTGCTTAGCGTAGCTAATTAAGGACCTTTTTAATATATTCTTTATACTAGAGGGGGTCCTCTGAGTAAACTAGGATATTATTTATATATGCTATATAGAAGTCGTCTAGGTATTCTATAAGCGTGTTATTTATATACTATTAGTATATCGCTAGGCTATTATAGAGCCTAAAGGGTAGAACCTTATACTTATAGGAGCTATAGTAAGTATAGAACGTTATTAAGTCCTCTAAGTTAGAGTAAATACGGATTTAGTAAAACGCCTAGTAGATATTAATCTTTATAAATAACCTAGCTTAGCTAATTTAACTTAGCGTTTTATTAATTAAGAGTAGTAGATACTAGTCCTTCTTAGTAAATCTATTTAGCTTTTAAAAGTTAATATAAAACCTTAAGTATTTATTAGCTTTTTAAACGAATAGTATTAGAGATATAAATAGAGTATTACCTAGTATTATAAAGCCCTTTTTTAGGTTCTTAAGGAGATATTATTAAGTAGCCTCGAGTTCTAATAAGGATTACTTATATAATAGGTAGAAAGTTAGCTACTCCTTTATACTAAGCTCTAGTTTAATTTAGTAGTTATAAGAGTAATAAGGAGGTAAGGTATTACTAGCTATTTTACTAAAGTAATCCCTCTAGCTCTAAAGATAGGGGGGAAGTCTCTCCTTAACTAGTTATTAATTCTTAGCTTTATTAACCTCTAGTAAGCTAATACCTCTTTCTTCTTCCTCTCGCTTATCTATAATTATTAGATCGAGCTTATATAGTAATATAGAGCCTAATTTAATATTAATATATCTTAGGTTCCTCTTAAACCCTATAGCGCTAATAAGCGCTATATTAAGATTCCTCCTTGCTTACTAGGCCTTAAGGGTAAGGGGTTTAGGCTTCTAATACTATATAGGCTAGGTCTAATCTATAGTTAGTATTCCCTTTAATACTATATTTATTTTCTATAAGTTATTATTATATCCTTAGTCCCTAGGCGCGCTACTTTACTATAGAACTTTTATAAGGGCTTTTATCTTACTTATTATAGCTTTCAGGGTATTATATAGCTAGTCCTTAGCTTTAAACGCAACTTAGTAGTATTTAGCGTTAAGTTAATACTCTATATTAATTTTAATAAGTTAGAGGAGGTCCTTAGCATCTTATATAATTATTTAGAGGAGGTCCTAGGCTATAGGGGTATTACTTAGCTAATATAAGCACTAATAGCGCACGTCTATGCTAATATTATAGTAATTAAACTATAAGTAGCTAAGGATAAGGTCGTATCTACCTATATTAAGTTAGAGGAGGGGTATTTATATTAATTCTTAGTAGTTTACTTATATATAGGTTATCTATATCTTAGCTATAATATCTAATAGCTCTCTATTAAACCTAGTAGCTAGGATAGGGTGCTATAGCTTATTATATTTAGTATAGTAAAAATCCCTTAATAAGAGGGTTATATAAGTATTTATAAAGGTATAGCTATTTACTCTAGTATTAAGAAGGGCCTTAAGGCGAATATTATATCTATTATAAACTAGGACTAACTCTTTCTCTAGTAGCTTATTACTAACTAGTTATTATAAGTTAATAGATATTATCACTAATTACTAATCTCTTTAGGTCTCCCCTAGTAAGGAGTTTATTTTTACTAGGGGCTCTAGTTTTCTACTAGCTCTAGGTTACTACTAGTAGCCTTAATAGGCTTAGTAATACTTATAATAGCTCTAGCCTTCTTATAGGGGTAATCCCGCGAGATATAGCTAGTATTACTATAGATAAGGTAAGCGCCCTAGTTATAGAGCTTCTTATATAAAGCCTTAGGGATATAGCCCTAGTTAGTATAGGCTTAAGTATAAGGGTTCCCTCTACTAGAGGGTTTAGCGCAAGCTACTAGGGCAGGGCCTTATATAGTAGTTTAATTAGCTAAATAGGTATTAGGAGGCGCTATAATATAAGCTATAGTATAGACCTAGGTAGTATAGTCCTAGAAGTTAAGGGTACTATTTATATAATAAATATAGTACTAGTTCTAGAGAGAGGTAGGTAGCTTCTTATAGAACTTCTAGCGCTACTAAGACTCTAGGAGCTTAGCTTTATAAGTAAGTTTAATAAAAGTTACTTACTTAACTTAAATACCTTTAAATAAGATAATAAGGGTATTAAGCTTTATCTAAACCTTATTATACTAAACTAGGTTTATAAAAATACCCTTTAGCTCTTTAATAAGCTATTCTACTATAATAATTTAAAAGGGGTTACTTAAGAAGAGAGGGGATAGAACGTTATAAGTAGTTCCTCTAAGGTATAAGAGTATATACTTAAAGTATTAGGATTTATTATAATACTCCCTACTATTAAAGCATATCTTAATATAAAAAAGCTAGGTATTAAACTTTAGGTACTTAGGATTAGTACTCTTAGTACTTATAAAGATAGGGACTTTAGGTATCTTAATAGGGTAGGTATTACTATAGCTAGTAGTTAATATAAGCAAGCTAGAGCAGACCTAACTCTTAAGGTATATTATTTAGTTAAGGATTGCCTAAAGCGTAATATTATAGTTACTAGAGGGAGGGCTCGTAGGGGGGGGTATAGTAGTTATATTATATTTAAAGCGCTAAAGCAGGGCTTTATTAATATCCCTTACCTTATTATACTCCTTAGTAATAGTAGTAGTATTATATTAGGCCTAATTATACTCCTCTTAGTAATACTTAAGTATAGCGGATTGCTTAGTATTATTAATAGTAGTATAAGTATCCTCTAAGCGCTCCTAGAGCTCTTAATTCTTATATTCTAGGTATAGAGCTATATTATATAGTATATAAAGGTTATTACTAATAGTAATATATTTAGTATATAAGGCTTAAGACTTAATACCTTAAGTAGCTCTTTTTATAAGCTAGTTTTAAACCTAAGTAAGGGTTAAGTTAGGGTTATTCTAGAATAGCTATATTATATTATTAAGAGTAAGAGTAATCTTCTAGCTCTTACCTAGGTAATTATAATTAATAATAAGGAGGTCGGGGAACTTCTATAGCTTAGTAATAGCGCTCTAGGCTAAGCTCTTATATCCCTTTATATTAAGGTCTATAAATAAGCCTTTAATAAGCTACTTATATATAGGTTTACTTAGGTTAAAAACCTTTAGGTCCTTATATAGGGGAGTATTATAATTAGGTAGTATAGTATAGTAGCGTTAAAAGGTTTTAATATAAAGCTCTAGGAGCCTTCTAGTATTAAGTATAAGCATAGTCGCAGCTTTATAGCTATAGCTAGCTAGTTATAACTTATTTAGTATATTAATAATAAAGTAGAGGGGGGGTATTAATTAATTTTAAGTTAGTTAGTTAGTATAGATTAATTAGCTTATCGCTTAATTAGGTACTATACTTATATTAGTTAATTAATAGGGTTAGGGTAGTAGTTAGTTAAGATATTATACTTCTATCTCTAGAGAATAGATAGATAAATATAGAATAGTATTATAAATAGTAAATAGATAAAAGTTAATATACTTTAATTATATAATATTAAGTAGATTCTATATTAAAGAAGGGGAAAGTCTAACTATAAGCTAGCATAGCCCCGGAAGGCTAAAGAGTCGCTTAGTGATCACGTGACCCGCAAGTCACGTGACCCGAAATTCAGGGAGGTCCAACCCAGCGCCGTGACAATAGGATAAAGTCTATAATAAAGGAGTATATATATAGGTATTTATCAAACGAACTCTAGAAGAAGTCTCTCTAAATAGGGGTATATAGCCCGAAGGGATATATATACCCGCTCTAGAGCGGGTAGGACTACACGTGACTACGCAGGTAGGCCCTATCCCGCACGACACTTTTCATAACGATTATTGGATCTTGCGGTAATCGGTATGCGTTCTTTGCCCCTATCTTAACCCCACCATACTGCTCAGGTACTTCTTCCCTGATTGAGATTACAGCATTTCCATCGACCAGCGCACTAACGAGCGTGGCTGCAAGCATGTGGTGATATCCAAGCCGGGCGGCGTTCACGGAAATGATCTCTTGGGCATAAAGACGCAAGACTGCACCCCAGCTCTTCAGTTTTGGACTAGTAAAATGATTGCGTCTCTTCGGCCGAAGGTGCCATCGGAAGACACACTGTTGGAGAAATGAAAGGGCAGTTTAATGCGATATTTCCTAGTCGATTTGGACCGTTTATGGGAGAATGGGTGAGACGCACACCTATCGTAGTGCAAGCTGTTGCATTCATCACATGGCGAAGAGTGTCACACAGCCACCAGCATCTTGTCGGCGTAACGTTGCCTCAAACGTTATCCCCCAAGAAGTTTTATTCAGTCTCCTTTCTATAAACTCAGTTCCTCTCTCGGGTGAATGGATTTAGCTCTGGTTCGAACCGGTCGGGTAACTTCCCCTACATACACGTCAGGAATCTGTGAACAATTAGTTCACTCATCGAATCAGCCAAGCAATTCCATTGATACTTCAAATTGAGACAGTGTAGAATTGTATGCTAACATTCCAAGCAAGTCCAGGCCGTTTTGGTTCCTCCGATTTGAGTATACCCGGACCAATAATTCAGACTGACTTGCGATTCACTTCCCAACTCCCTTCAACTTCGACTACCCGCCGTTTTCGTCCCAAATCATTAGCAATTCAGATAACCATCAACTCTTTACCAGGCTGACCTTCAATCATCACACTACTTCATTCCCAAAGTCGATGACGCGGACGAGCCATTCACCAACTGACAGACATCTGACGGATCGCAACTTCCCACGAGAGCCTCGAGCCACCGTCATTCACCAGAGCCTCACCAACCACGCCAACCACCATAAAGCGCCTCGACAACTCACCCGAAAACTTTTTTCAACCCAATCGCAAGCTCCCGACTAGTCAACTTCTCGACCTGACCGATAACATCGCCGCAGCCGGGCATGTGCACAATCCACATCAAACGGTGCCCAGACTGCACTCTCATCGCCTCGGTCCACCGCCAACTCTGCGCCGCCACACCCGCCGCAGGCCTCTGCCACAACGGCCTCACCAACTCCGTAACAACGTATCTCTTCCCAGGCCGCTGCAACCATTGCCTCGCCCGGGCGGGCCCGTACCACACCCTCCCCGCCAGCGCCACTTTCCACAGCTTTCGAAGCAGCTTCGAGAGCCTAAGCAGCACTTTCGGAGAGCGATGCGAGGCGCGTCTGCGAATACTGCGGCAGACGCTAGTCGAAAGCGCCAGAAGATGCCACTGTAGTCTAGAACATAGCAAGGGACGCCGGGGATCACGGGCTGGCGATAAGGGGCGTCGGTATCATGTCTGGAGATGGACGGTCGAGATCAGTCATAGAGAATCGAAACGTGGCCTTTAATTATTAATGTCGCCACTAGCGTCGTGTTATTCCACAAGCTGTTCCCAGTGTTTAAACTTGCCGTTCGGGTTTGCTGTCCACGTTGAACGGGCCATTTTCTGCCCCTGTCGATCCTTGAGTCAACTTGTCTAACACGTGAGTCACCTGAAGGCCAGGCCATCTGCAGCTCAGATCATGCGAGAAATTATTTCGGGCACGCTGGTATGGATAACGTTGCCAAACATGTCAGGGTAGACAGCAGCTCTACAAACTCGTCGTCGTGGATAGTTGCGAGTGAGGCTAAACTAAGCTTGTCAGAAATACTGTTTCTACATCGCACATATGACGAAGTAGATCACCATACAGGTTAGAGGAACAACCCGCTTGGGCCATCTCTCACCTAAATTGACAGAGATCAAACAAGGCTAAGCAAGTCAGTCGCCGCAACCGTCGTTAAAACAAACTCACGACCCCTCTATTCCAGCAGGCACATCACTAGCGATACTTGCGGGCATGTAGCGAGTTTGCGAACGAGTTCGTTGTCGGCCCCCGCCCGGTATGACGCAAACTCAATGCCCCACCCAAGTGCTGGAATATTCGAGAAACATCCGGCTGAATGCAACCATTAAAGTTTATAAACGACGAGAAGGCACCGGCAAAGTTGCGAAAAGTCGCAAAGATGATTACACGTGACAGGGATTAGCGACTGCCTGGAAATTGCCAAAAATTTACTGTGGCAATGAGACCGATTGTGGCAAAGAACAGGCGCGTCGCAGTTATTACTCCGGCCAGGAGATTATGGTGCGGAGGATCGCCAACGTGTCACCTCGAATTGGTTGATCGCGAATGCCTTCAAACTTCGAAGCCGCATTAGCATGAACGCGCATCTGAAGCAGGGCCGAACGGGAGGTAGCTGAACGACCCGCCCAATTTTGTCTCAGTCGCCTGTTGTTTTGCGCGAACACAGGCGGGAATGATGGTCGGTTGTTATTAAAAGCCGTGGCGGTGGATGCATTCAAACACGCCGTGTCAAGACAAAACCGACTCAGATAATACGCAGCCACAGCATGGCAATCGGCGTCCCAAGTCGGTACTGATTTTCATGCTTAACTTTCGGGTCGGAGCCAGCTCCGAGACACAGACAGTGAGGTGGGCAATAGGGGCGGTCGGGTGAATAGCGTCTCCGAAGCTATAGGTCGAGGAAGAAGTAGTCGAAGTCAACAAGCTCATTGTTGTGAGATGACGGGAAATGCCCCTTTGTGACATTAATAATCCGTCGTTGAGTTCGACCAAGGACTCAGGGACTTTCTGCGGTGCGCTACCCACAGGTGTGTTCGGCCGGCCCGTTGTAGTCGGTACACAGCCAACAACCTGGGATGATAAAACTCAATCTCGTTGGGTGTCGACAGCAGCGGGTATCTAACCCGTCAGTCTGAAATTCCTGCGCCCACCATAGGACTTGCGGCGGAGGACTTTCTCCAGGAGATGGACCGGGTGCGAGGGCCCAGCTGGCGGGGTGAGTGACGGGGGCAAGATGCTGAAAGTGCCCTGCTTCAGTTTTGCGAATGGTCAATGGTCGCAATCCGTCCAACGTCGATATCTCCCAACCGAATTCGCTATCCGCAATTCTAGGACCACCGGAGGCCCTCCGACCATGTATTCCGCCATGATTGGATTATTCACATGCAACATCCCAACGATCTCACATCATGATGCGTTGGTCCCTCTTCGGATCCCTGCAAGGGAAAGCCAAGCAGCAGAATCTTGTCTGTAGGGTCCGATGTCCGCCACCGATGTCGTGGTCTCCCTGGTAGCTTTCCAGGCATTGCACAAGGACAGCTATTTTGTCCAGAACTCAACCCTTCGAAGGGAACGTATGATGACACCTGCAAAGACGTCACCCTGAAGTGATCCGAGGCTTTCTCGTCTGAAGTACTGTGCTTGCTTATGCCAATGCCAAAGTCAGTGGAATGCATGGCTGACCGCTAAGAATTGCAGAGCAGAAATGTTCTGCATGGATGCGCGTGACCAACGGCATATCAAATTGGCGTCGCCGAACTGATAGGCCATCAGTGCGGAACGGCATGGACGGGATGGCGTGGGTGAGGTTTTTCTGAAATCTGAAGGCGGCGCGATCCCTGATACAGGGTCTGGCTGAGGAGATCGCAGACTTTGACAGGCCACAGCGACAGGCCACCGAGACCGCCGAGCACTACAATAGCAGCACACTCGGTGCGTTGCCTGCCCTGCCACATGAACACACAACATTCTCAAAGGGCGTAGTAGTAAGCCTCAGAGTTGGTAGGGGCCAAATGAAGATGATTTGCCGCGAGCAATGGTTTTAGCTTCGCGCTGGCGGGAAGCCGAGAGGGCTTCCCGTCCAGGACTCCATGGTCTCCAGTCGGTCCAGACTCGCCCATTTTGCTTTCTCGAAGCCACCAGAAGTTTCGTGCACCGTGTGGTCTGTGGCCGACGCCTCGCTCGACGTCCAACAGTTCTGATGTCTTCTAGCGAGGGGCTCCCAGTATGACATCAACCAGTTCAGTGCCATTTGCTTTCGTGGTCCAATTGCCCCACGACTTTCACCATGGAAGCCCGATGAACACCGTTTAGCCACCTTATGTCGCAGTTTAATTTAGTTCGAGACAACTGCGCCTTAGTTGAAATTGAGGCGGCGATGGTTCGAGAATTGTGAAGGCGTATGTTCGTCGGAGAATTTCGAAAATCTTCTCGTGTTTTTAGCCAGGCAATTCCGCGGTCGCAGTGGTGGCTTTTTGTGGCGGTTTTCTCCTCGGGCTTGTAGTTGTCGATGACATGGTTCCCGGAGACGGAACGGGTTCAGATAGAGACTATAAGAGCAGCTGACTGGAGACCGAGGGTTTGACAGGGAGACAGGCTGCCTAGACATGAGGCCGTGCGGGCCGGATGGGATTTTCGGGTTTGGTAGCGATATGGAGAGTGCTGTCGTGTGTCCTCCGCCACCGGGGCAGCCCATGTGACCCGGAGCTTATTGTCCACACTACGGGTCGAGGCTGCTTCAGGCTTCGAGACCATTGCTAGAGCTCCCAGAGTCCCAGCGCCTTCAAGTCGCTATTGCGGAGGGCCCTGCAGGGAGTCGGAAACCGAGCATCAGCACGACTCGTTTCTAATGGATCCGACCGAGAAAGCTGTATGAAATGAGGGCGGCACCAAGTGACCATTCGTCGTTGTTGGTTGTCGGGTACAGACTTAGCGGTTTGCAATTGAGTGAATTGACAATGAAGAGGGAGAAAAGAGTGCTTCAGACGAAAAAGAAAGCATGATAAGTCAGCGAGACGAGGGCAGAAAATATGGAGGGCAAGGGAAGAACCAGGTACATACCATACCGAAGCCCAGCACGGAATTGGAGCAGATCTCACAGCTTGGGTCGGACAGGACAGGGCAGGTACTGAGCACGGCACAGTACGTTGTCTCTGCAAGCAAAGCTCCAGCAGTAACATGCGGGTGTGGGTACGTGACTTGGAAGCAGACATGTATCCGCTACTTTCCGTTCCTGACTGATTTTAATCCCTGTTGGACCCTTTGCGATTTCGTTCCTTCCCTAAAATTTAGTGTTTCCGTCTCGATGTAACAGACGCTGACTGGACGTACCTTCCGATAGCCATTGCCATTACCGTAATTGAGGTACCTTGGGCACGAGGAGAGAGCCACGAGCAGGTCAACGAAGTGGGAAAGTATGATCTACACCTCAGAGTACCTCAGAGTACCTCATGGTGGTCTACTGCAGTTCCTAGCCTACCGGACTTATAGCTACAACAAGCAGATTACGTGCATAGCATTACCAGCTAGCTCATGCCACTCAATCACAGTCACACCAAGCAACATTATTACCTTACCTTACATAAGGTCGGTTACATGTCATAGGCAAATAGCGACTCGCAGGAGACGGCACCAGCACTGCAAATAGCGTGGCTTCCGTTACTGCCCATTGACCAATGGCAGCGCCACAGGAGTGGATTCCGGTCGAGGGTAAAACAGTGGGTCCCTCTCAATACCCAGAACCACTCAGTGCTCCATGCGGCCCCGTCAGCCTGCCTTGCCGCTCAGGCCTGTCACAGAGGGATCGAAGGAGCTTTTACTCCGGCAGGTTCTCCTAGGTCGGTCCAGAGGGGCCCGGGCATTCTTCTCTCAAACGAGCTGTCGAGTTGATGAGATTGCCCCGTCTTCTAACATATTTTCTTCCGCGCACCTGTTTCCATCCCTCCTATTGGAGAGACGGAGCATTGGAGCTCACGGAGTGTGGCTTTGCTCTGGTACCTCAACGTACAGCCTACCTCCCCTGGTCCCTGGAGAGGGGCCCCTTGGCTTCACCTCAGGATACTTCACAGTACCCTGCCAGCCTGGTGATTTGCAGATGGGAATTCTGTCCGTCTCTTCGATGCAGTCACTCTGCAGCACGCACTAGTTGACTCTTTGCTGCTTGACACGCTCTTCCTTCTTGTACCCTACCTTGCTTTGCCGTGCCTCAGTAAATCCATCAATGGTACTCTGCACCTGTTCATCCCTCCCTGTACCCGTTACCCGGGCTCTGTTGCGTGCTGGTCCGTTCTCCTACAGTGAGGGGAGGGGGACTCATCCGGGACTGGGATTGTCATTAAAAAAACAATGGGATATGGGACGCACCAAGATATATACCCAACCAGACAAATCAAAATTATTCAGTCTGACTAGACTCTGCCTCGCTTTCGTCGCCCTAATCCGCAGTTGCCTTGACTTCCCGCATTGCCTTGCGGCTTTGCCCTGCCCTTCCCCTTCTGGTCGGTTCACGTCGTTTCGAGTCCAGTCCCATCTACCTTTCATTCCCCTTCAACCCAATCATCCTTCTTTTTCCCTTCGTTCGCCTCCGGTGCCCCTCGCCCAACACTGCCGTCGCCGCCGCCGCCGCAGCCAACACATTCTCTGTCATCTTTACCAATCCCACCCGTTGACGCCGACCACCCCCCAGATGACTCCCGAAAGCCCGTCCGTCATTAACGCATCCGCTTAGCCTGGACTTCCAGTGGCTCAAACACCCCCGGCAACTCCCCTCGTCCAACGCCTACGGCACCTCCCCCCAGTCCACATCTACCAACCAAAAAAAGATCCTCCTGGGACCCTTGTCGCAACGTCTGTCGTTAAAAACGCTCCGGCCCTGGCAGGGATCCCTGTGGAACCCGAAGCTGTGTGGCGACTCCTTCCCCAAAGTTTGCCGTGCCATTGGACACTCGCCGGGGGGGGGGCAGCAGCCACATTTTGCTCTCTATATCAGCCACACTCGGGTCGACCATCTGGCACGCTCCTCAGCAGCACCTGGCCCGGTGGTCCCTCCGCAGATTGTCCGCTTTGTTGTCCATTGTCTTGACGAGTGATGGTAACACGTCCATGTTGCCCTCTTCCGAGCACACACGCATATTCTCATCACCTTCATCGCCTTCATCACTCTTCATCACGCAGCAACAACAACGACGACGACGACGCTGTCCAGGCGGCGCAAAATCTTCTTCATTCGGCTTTCATGTGCGTTGAGCACAAGACTGTGTGTCCAGTCTGTCGGAGACTATACCTAGTCTATGTCGCCTTCTGTCACGAATACCATCCTCCCCTTGTGCATTGTCCCAGAGGTATCACGGTTCGCCCAATGCAGATGCTTGACGGTCGATGTCCAAGTCCTGTTTGTCCAAATAGTCGAGTTGGAGGCTGTCTGGTGATCTAGACAACTGCTTCTGGACCACAAAACACAAACTGTAAGCTCAGAGCTAATGGAAAGATCGGCAACGACACACGCCAGATAAAGTTTTTGCCTAACTTGCGTTTATAGCTTCTGGCCGTTGTTGTCCACTTCAACCACCTGGTCGACGCCTTCGTACTGCGGAAGGTCCAGGTTGTACTTTTCAGCAATACCCGGCGATACAAATCTGTTCGTGAGGTCAGCCAATCGATTTTTCTCTCAAGTTTCTGGGCTACGGAGTCGAGAGCATGCCTTCCGCCAACGAAGTGTCGGCCTTTGAAGTGTTTCACCAGCGGCTTTGGCGCTGTCAGGCTGACGAGGACTTCAGGGTGGAAAGAGCTGCCGAGCCCAGAAGATGGCGGGCCGTCCTCGATGTTCCATGAGGATGGAGCGTCAACCGAAGTCACCGGCAACTTCGTCTCCTCGAGCGCCTTGATCACCGCAGGGAACGGTTCCCGCACCTCGCCAGAGAAGCTAAATCCTAAGATCACGATGTTAGGCGCGCAGAACGACAATCCACGAAAACAGACGGCGAACGAACCGAAGATGGCATCCACAATGTGGTCCGTCGATTTCAGGGCCGCCGGGAAGTCGTCCACGAAAGGGACGTTCAAGTCCACCAGCTGCTGCGCCAGTCGCTGAGAAAATACGATTAGCCCAATTCAAGTCACGGCAGGCCTCCGGCAACTCCCCACGGGGAATCTGATTGTACAGGCAGCAAGCCATACACGCAAACTTTGCTGCCATTTTCTTTCCGAGAAAAGGAGCGCAGGACAGCGGGAATTTGCATTTGCATAGCGGAGCGCGGGTGAATATGAGAGAAGTATCCTAATTTGTCTGATCTGCAAGACTCGACGAGGAGTCGCTGATAGAAAGGGTCTGTAAACTTACAAAGAGCACTTGCCCATGTATTACGCGTCCACGAATTGAGTGGGAATAGAAAAGACCGGAAAGATAAAATACATTCTACTCACCTGGTATAACTCGTTCTTGCTTCTCTTGGGGTAGTAAATGCTTGGTTTATATCCGTAGTGACGGAGATGGCGGGCAGCGACGAGACCATCACCGCCTGGTCCACAAAAGACTCAGCTTCATTACCGGAGATGAGCAGACTGCTTTGAGCTCACCGTTGTTACCAGGGCCGCAGGCGACGAGAACATTGAGACCTTTGCTCAACGGATGGACGCGGTAGACTGGTCTTGGCATCAGCACCTGGAATACAAGTGAGATTGGCTGCTTCGAATTCACCTGCCTGTGAGACCGATAGGCCTGCCAGCTCCATCAGCTGATCGATGGAGAAGGCGCCGGTGCTCATCAATTCCCTGTCGAGGGCCGCAGCAGCCTTTGCCGAAAGTGTCTGAACGCAAGCATGAGTGAATGCGACTCCCTCACGTTTGTATGATCCGTACGACCGACCTTCAACCCCATGATGTCGAGTGTTTTGCGCGGTGTCTTTGTGATGTGAGAGGTGACGTTGAAGTATCGGCTGGGGTCTGTCAGTTCAGCAAAGAGTGGATGAGGGACGGGAAGGAACCGTGCGACTGACATCACTCCGCATCCGTCTGGCGAGTGATCGCTTGCCGGTCAGTGACGAATCAAATAGCGGGACTACCCGGAGATGGTCCGGGCGGATGCCGCTTCGGCCGTCACCGAAGAACCCGCACTGTGTTTAGACAGTGCAACGGTATCGGCCTACTGTATCCCAGGCGATTCGCACTCAAGAAATGAGACAATACTGGTGAAGTATTCAACAAAAGATTCACAGTTTGGAAGTTTTCTATTCTCAATGCAACTATTTTATGAGATTTCTGGAACCTCGCATTGGTCTCCAGGCGTGGATGGCGACTTCGCACAGAACTAATCATCTACGGCAAGCTCGCCAAAGTACCCGTTTTGATCAGCCCCGAGCGAAGGGGGCTATTCTGCCTCCGCAGCATTCTCAAGACGGACGACAGCTTCAAGGCCATGGCCGGACCCATCTTATCTGCTGATTTCGAGGACACAAGCGAGAAGGTAGGAGGTGAGCTAGAGGAAGAGTTTGCGGCAGTTTGCCCAAACATCCAGGTCGTCGTCGGTCGGCATTCCTTCTTTGGTGGCTTAGCCTGAAGTCATTGATGAAGACAGCCCAGGTCTGAAGCGCTGGAGTATTTATCTCAAGTCGCCATGGGAATGCTTTCGGGGTCGACATTACGAACTTAGCTTGGCGCCGGAGAGCGAACGTGGACTGGCCTCGGCATAGAATACCGAATTGGAGCTACCGCTTTGATGCAGTCCCTGATGAAATACCTTCCAATGTGTCCGTGTCTCACTCCTTGGAAGCAGATTTATCCCAGGCGCCGAATGACTTAACCCTGCTAATGAACTTTCTAGATTGCTTACGTCTCTAACGATGTGCCTGGAGGAGGCTTAGAGTTGAAGCCTCTCATCTCAGACAAAAGCAAGGCATTGGCGAAGGAGGTCGCGACAAAGTAGATCAGCATGATCAGCGACCTTACGACCGCGTCTAGCGGTAAAGAGAAACATGGCCTACATGCAATAACTCAACTGGAGGCTGTGTAGGTCGAAATATGATCTTCCATGTGAACGGCTCGTGTATGGAGTATAATGACTTCGGCGCCAAAGCTTTGCGATGGTTTAAGGAGCATTCTCGCAAATTTTACGAGATCTAAGATTTTCTCAGGCATTCAGAGAATTTGAAATTCTCATCTGACCTGAATACACCTCCATTGTTTCAATATACCCTGATTTGGACGCCAGTCTCGCGGAGCATCTTTCTCACAATAGTGGGTCAGATCAAAATAGATACAGACGTCAACTCAGGTCGTAAGACCTTGTACTCGATAGCTCCCTCCGTCTGGTTTGCCGAATGCCAATCAATGACGGGTTCAAGCGCCCTCAACCAACTGTAAAATCGTGCCGCCGCATTCTTGATGGCAACAGAGTCAAAGTTCTCGTTTCAGAGCTGGTACGGCTCTTGTTGAATCGAAGTTCTTGTATGACCATCTGATCAGATCAAGCGCGCGGCTTGTCGTCGGGTCATTCGTGGGTCCAAAACCAGCAATTCGTGCAATGACACCGGGAACGAGAAGCTTGCGAGCGGCCTCGTTGAGCGGCCGAGTTCTGAAGCAATGGGGCCCGAGGATCTAGTAGAGCAAATGATCTTCGGGAATGGTGCGGTTTGTTGCCACCCTGTTGTTCAGGTGCCGCCGGATCACCCGCCAGTGAGCAGGGCGAGCAGGGCGAGCTAGATCTGTGCAGGCCGTGGATTCTGATCCTGTTAGCAGGGGTTTGCTGTTTTATTTGCTAAGATAATAATCCAGTGAAGAAGATACCCGATTATGCGGAGGTTTGCAAAATGTTTTTGATTTGTCATTCCAGTTTTGGGTGTTCTACCCCTCCTCTATATCTCTATCGAATAGGAATCTAAGATGTGTTTGCCGAGGATCGAATGGGTAAGACCCATATAAGCAGCTACGCCCTATGGTATTTACGCGGCCTCTGGCCACTGCATAGTGATTTTACCTGCTTAAGTGCAACAGACCTTCTAACTCCGCGCCTCCTGACAATACACTGCGGCGCGCGTCCGACTTTATGCGAGGGTTTGCTTGCGAGTAGTAGGAACGTATAGGGTTCCTATATTGTTTTCCTTAACTAGTAGAGGGTGTAGGTTAAAATACCTATATAGTGTTTCCCGAATTATGCCTGCGAACTGGGTGAATTTGTTGTAGTCTTTTTGCGAAGGGGCTGCGGCGTAATTCCGAGCTCAATGGTATTTACGCTATGTAATTATTAACGCAAGATCTAAAGCGAGCTTTCCCTGTTTGCAAAATAAAACTAAGGCTTAGCTAAGTAATCTTACCTCCTCTTTCCTGCTAATCTGGCAATCCGCTGTTAGTCGTCATTCTATCTATCCCTTATCTATATTTCCTAATTCTACTCGTAAACGAGCGTTGCAGAATGTTGGACCCTACTATTCCTTCTATTAACGAAATTCGCACCTCCACCGAGATCCTGAGTCCTCCTGATGCGTCTGCATTAGTGGTGAAAGTTGGTCAACATCTTGCGGTCAAGTTCGGTACCCGGGTTTCTCTTCTTGAAGCAGAAAATCTCAAATACGTGTCCGCAAATAGCGACGTTCCTGTACCCAAGGTTCTCGCAACGATGACCGAGCCGGAGACAGGTTGTAACTTCATCGTGATGGAGTACGTGGATGGTCAAGGGCTAGGAGAGATATGGAAATCTTTGACGGCTGCGGAGAAGCTCGACATAGGCAAGGAAATCCAAATCGCCCTTGAGAACCTCCGCAAGATCCCAACTCCCGGCTATTTCGGGGCTCTCAATCGGCAGCCCTTTCCTGATGGAATATTCTGGACGCCGGAAGAAAACCTAGAAACGTCAGGCCCCTTCGAGACGGAAGAGGAATTGAACGAAGGAATCATACGAAAGCTGGAGGCTTCCGAGCCTGCATCGCACATCTCGCTGCTGCGGACCCTTATATTCGACACCATGAAAGGTCATCGCGCGGTATTCACGCATGGAGACTTGCAACCCAAGAACGTCTTGGTGAGCAGGGTTGGCACCAAGGATGACGGCAGAGGTGAATTTAGGATCAAAATAATTGATTGGGAAAACTCTGGCTGGTATCCCGAGTACCGGGACTTTTGCAGCTCTACCATAGCTGGCCGCTTCCGACCAGAGTGGCTGGAGTTAGTACAACAAATTATGCCTATTTACAAGACGGAGTATCTGATGCTCCAGGCAATTCGGAGCTTGCTCTTTTACTAGATGCGGCTGAAGCTTTGGGTGGATTGGTAATCAACGAGATTGTTCATCTATACAATGAAATACACTAGTATCATTGTGCAACCAATCACCTGTGCATGCTATCAGGTCCCGAGTTGAGCACTCAGGTGACTTCTGCTGTCCTCTCTAATCCTGAATGCTAGATCAAAGTAGGTCTTATGCGATGCTTAGTGGAAGACCGTCCCTAGATCACTGGTCCCAACGAGTCCATCACGGGGCTGTGGGTACATAGTTCTCCCTTCCCGAGAGTCCTGCGACAATCTCCCATCCTGGACACTCCCATGTGACCCTGATACTAAGCCTGTCTACCATTAGCAACCGAAGTAAGCAGTAAGTGTGAGTCTAAGCAAGCCTTAACTTACAAGTTACAGCATAATATAAGCTACCTAGCTCAAGGCGTGATGATGCCTTCTGCCAAGGCGGTTTGCTTAACCTCTTAGGCCCATTCACCACATCTGCGGATGGGCTTTGAGGGGTGTTTCCGCGCTCCGCTAAGTTTGAGTTAAGGACCGGGTGGTGATGTACCTCGGCAGATGGCTTCGAATCAATTCATATCGGATCTCTCGATGCTCCCAACCAAAGTTTGCGTTCCCGGTACAAATGATTCGGATTGATCAGGACGTTTGGCTGGTTTCGTGTTGTATTCCATGCCAGTCAAGATGCTCCCGATTACATGGTGTATTATCCCGCTACCATCCGGGTTGGTCGCGATGAGAAAAGCAACGTGGTTGGGTGAACCAAGATATATTTCGATTTTTACGACTTAATGTTTCTGTGGATAAACAGAAAGCAGAACGACGAATTTCGTATCCAGACAACATACAAATCACCAAAGCCTCCATGCCAGGCTAAGGATCGCAACTCGTCGTTGTGTGTAGAGCGTTTTCCACAGCTCCATATAGCCGACGACGGGAAAGCGCCTTCATGCAGGATTCAAGGCGGCAAGGAGCTTACTGTTCTTGGACTCAAGGGTTTTCAGCAGGGGTCAGTTACTAATCCCGGCATTCAGGGCGGGGAGCAGCTCATTACGCCGCAGTATTCCTGGGATTTGGGGGGACAGATTACTGATCCTAGGATGAAGGGAAATTAATAGGGACGGGTTTATCCTTACTGGTCCTAGGATTTGGGGTCTACCAACAGGGCCCCCTATTCTACCAGAGAATCAATAAATAGGGGAGGCCATAGGCTCACCCCAGGCATCACTTTACCATACTGTGGTGAGCAGCTGGGTGAAGCGATTACACCTAAGCAACAGAGTGTCCTGCCACAATAATAGCCTCCTCGATCATGTGCGTGCCAACAAGATGCGTCGCGATTTCATGCCTCGACCAGTCCGCGGTCTGGGCGCATGTCTCGGCATATCACCAAGGCCAGTGTTCCTTCTCATCGATATCGCCCTTGGCACTGGAGACAGCCGTCGGTTGAAGATAGTGACGGACTATCGACCGTGCATCTACAGTCGAGACTGATTACCAAAGGGTGAAGTAGGCCGTCGGAGTGCACAAGCATACCGAGAGACAGTCCCGGATGGACCAAAGACGACACTTTGGAACGTTTCGTCGCCGGAAACGCCGGTAGCTTCACGGAAGTATAAGTAGTCTTATAGAAGCAAGTCTTCACCTTCCAGAAGCAGCCTCTTCACGTATTCGAGCCCCTGCTTATCTGCTTCGTTTGCGAATGCGACGATCCAATCAGAAGAAGTCGCCGCAATGGTGGAAGGACTGACACCGCTCAGATTTTGCTGAGCAAACCGGGCATCAGATTACCAGTCGGACTTGTTACCGAGGTTTTCGCCATTCATGATGTCCGTTTGTGGGCTTGGGTTGTCACGGTTGTAGTTCTCGAAGTCGGCGAGTGTTGGTCCAGCATGTGCAACTTCTTCAGGGATGACGAACTAGAAGGTTTTCGAGATAGTCGAGATTAACCCTGCTTAGGCAGTGTCAAAGATGAGACCAACTCCCGGCTGCCCTTGCTATTGATCTGCCGGGGTGGTGTCTAGATGTGGAGGATAGCCATCTTCCGGACCGCTCCACTTGTAGATTTGTCGCTTGTCGTCAAGACCTCTCATGACAGGCATGATGGGTTCAAAGCCTTTGGCGTTGAAATGATCCACAACGCTACGTAAGTTCGAGTGAGCAAGTGGATAGTTTCTGAAAATCAGGTCAAACGTACGATTCTTGTGCCCTTGTAGGTTCCCTTCTTGAGTCTAGCCTTAGCTATAGGACTGCTATATTCTACGCTATTATGAAGTATAAGACCTTATATCTGGAGTTTCTTAATAAATAACCCCTTATCCTAAGTAAAACTGGGTACTATTCCACGTCGAAATCGGTTCCCGTGGCAGGAATGTCTTGCAGAGTGTCGTGATGCCTTCAGCATCGCCCGTTCCTAGCGCAGCACGTGACTAACGTCGGCTCCGGAGCGACCTTTTTCCGGAGGTCGTTCCTCCGACCGTAGTTATAAGCGACTATATTATAGCTACTCTCGTTATAATAGAACAAGCTCTTTAGTAACTATAAATATAGCCCTATAGGACGTTTCTTAATAGTTATAAGCCTAGCTCTATACTACCCTGACTATATGCTAGAATAGTTTGAGTACGTCTTTTGGGCTTATATAATCCCCACCCTACCTTAGCGTTATAGGTTTGAATCCTAGCGGCTTAACTACCTAGACTTTAGCGAGATATACCTAATTAGAAGGTTAAAAGTATTATAGTTCCGCGCTTATTAGGGCGAAACTAAGGGGGTATATCGTGATATATATATAAGCTATAATTATACTATCGTAATTATAGTTCTACTTTTACGGCTTATCCTATTCGCTATAGTTATAAGCCTAGCTCTAACTAGACCCCTAATTACTATTTTAAAACAAGCCTTTACTACTAAAAGTACTTATTAAAACTTCCTCTCTCCTATTCCTTCTTTCCTCCTTATTATATATAATCCTCTATTATTATAAACCGTCTATTTCTAAATAACCTTAATTATAATATCTTCTACTATTATTACTATAATATTATATTACCTAACTATATATAAGGACTTTACTACCTAGTATATTATAATCTAAGCTAAAGCCTAAGCTACTAGAGTTTAGAAGTATATTAACCTAGATAACCCTAAGGGATTTTTATACCTAGGTAAGACTTTATTAAAAACCCTAACTCTTAATATATATATTACTAAGTAAAGCTAGGATATTAATACTTAATACCTATAAGAGAAGAGCGCTTATAATTAATATATTACTCTACTTAACTAGGAGGCTTTAGAAGAAGCTACTATTAATATTACTTCTAGGACTACTCCTAAGTCTATTATTAGGATATAAATAATAAATAAATTATAACCCCTTTAGCCTCTAGCTACCCTAGTTATAATTAATAAGAATATTATAAGTATATAGGAATAGTACTTAGAATACTTTTATATACTTACTATATAAGAGTCTAAATAAACCTATAAGAACTAGGAGTTTAAATAGATTAACTATCTAGTTATAAAGACTATTACTTATAATATTATTATACCTATATATATAGAACTTCTCGCTAAAGGGGATATAACCCTATATAGCCTTATTATTAATCTTAAATATTACTATATTCTAAGCGAGGCTAATACCCTTATTACTATTTAAGAGGAGTATATCTAAGTCCTAGAGAAAGTAAATAGGAGTATTAATCCTAATACCTAGATTAAGGACTTAAAGAGTATTAGAAAGGGCTAGAACTAATAGGAACTAGAAAGATAATAAATAATATAGCTCTACCTATAAATAGGTAAGAATATTAAGAGTAAGCTTAAAAGATATATAGAATAATTCGTAGATCTAATTAAAAGAGATTATCTCTATTAAGCGTAGATTTACTAAGAAGAATTACTAAAGAACGAGGTATATAGTTATTAAGGTACTCCTTATAATAATAGTTATACTATCCTTTCCTCTACTACGCTCCTCTCCTCTATACTCTACTCTATAATCTCCCTATAATAAGTCTATATACTAAGGGAGTTTTCTAAAAGTTATATAGCTAAGTCTATCCTATTTAATTCTAATTATCCCCTTAAGACTCTTTATAATATTATAAAAGAGAGTCTTAAAAAATAAATAAAACTACTTTATAGAAATAATAAATAAACTCTATTTATAGATCTAATTTATTAATAATATCTTCTAAATAAGTAATCTTATTATTAAGAAGGTCCCTTAGGTTTAACTATCTTCTACTATAAGTTATATCTTAATAATAGCTTTATTACCTTTTCTTTTTTATTATACTCCTTATCCTACTCTAATCCTTAGTATAGCTAAAATTACTTACCTTATTATATTAGGTATAAGAAGTTATAATAATACGCTCCCTTAGGTATATTCTACTTAATCTAATCCTATTAGTTAACCCTCTACTAGACGTAGTCTATATAGCTATAGTTATACTTATTTAAAAGACTAGGCCTCTTAGGATATAATAATATATCTATAAGTATAGTTCTTAGGCGTAGCTTAATAGTTATATTATAACTTAGTATTTATAAGACCTATAACTAAAACTAATATCTAAGGTATTTAAGCTTATTATCTAGTATTTTAAATAAAGTAGACCTAGATAATACTAATAATCTATAAATAGGTTAAGGAATATTTACTATAGGAAATAATATAATATTATTATTATTTCTAAAGTCTATTATATTATTATTTATAAGTAAAGGAGTAAGAGGGTATAAAGAGAAGAAAGGTGCTTTCTTAAAGTTTTCTTAGCTTAATAAGGTATCTTATAAAGCTATATTATTATTAATAGTTAAGTTATAGAACTCTATAGTAATTATAGATATATATTAAGTAACTAAGGGGATTTTAAAGTTAGAGAATAATATGCTATTACTTAAGGTTATATTACTAAAATATAGAGATAGTAATCCTTCTTAAATTAGAGCTCTAGCTTATTTAATATACTAGAGACTATATATAAATCTATCCCTCTATTAAACTAAATTAACTATATAGGTATTAATTAATAGGAGCTTTTAGAGTTATAGAGGGGCTCCTATCTTATGATATTATATATTAAGGTTCTATATAGCCTTAATAAAGCGCTAATTACTATTCTAGTCCTATATAGAGTTATAATAGAAGTAGTAGCTAGTTAACTAATCTATAAAAATCGCAGCCTAGTAATAATTACTATAGTTTAGTAGAAAGAAAGCCCTAGTAATATTATAGAGATTCTTTATCTCTTCTTTTTTAAGCTTTATAGAAGCCTTATTAATTTCTTTCCTAAGTTACTAGGCTAGCTTATAGATTAGAGTATAGATATTACGAGTATAGCCCTTAATTATAAATATAAAAAGGGTTATAACCTCTAAATTATCTAACTCCTCTTATTTTATTAGCTTCCCTTATATATTATAAAGGTCTAATAAATATTCTACTTAGGCTAAAGTTATAATAAATAACCCTCTACTATACTAGGTTATTAAGTAATTTATAGATTCTTAGCTCTATTATATATACTATAGGACTACTAGTATAAGCTTATCTTTATTTAGTATAGGGTTCCCTTTAGGTTTTATAGTATTAAATCCCGCTAAGGTATTAGTAGGGCTAAATATAATATCTCTTAGGGTAATAGGGGCTAGGTAGGGTAATATAAATAGTTTTATAAACCTAGAGTAGTTAAGATAATTTATAAAGTTAATTAGTTATTATAAGTTATAATCTCTCTTTTACTTCTTATAGTTATTCCTTCTTTTTATATTCTAGATATTTAGTTCCTTTAATAATCCTTCTTCTCTATTTAACTCTTCCAAATTAATAAGAACTATTAAACTAATCTATAAATTAGTATCTATAGGTATTAATAAGTTAATATTTAATAAGAACTATTAAACTAATCTATAAATTAGTATCTATAGGTATTAATAAGTTAATATCTATTCTATCTAGAGAGGAAACCTCTAGGTATATAAATCGAGGGGTATACTTAGCTATCTAATATTTAATATCTTCTTAAGCTATCCTTTTCTTAATATCTTTATCTCTTAATTTAAAGTATTAATTATATAGGATTCTATCTATTCTTAGTTAGGTCTACCTTCTTTTAAGAGGTATTTTATTAGTAAAAGCCTTTAATAAATAATTAATCTAAGCTTAATACCTTATCTTAATAAGCTACTTTAGAGGTACTAGGCTTCTAATATATATAAAAGACCTAAGCTAATTAATAAAATAGAGACTAGAGGCTTATAATAAAGGGTTTATATATTAAAGTTCTACTAGGTATAGTTATCTTATTAAAACTTCCTTAGTTTTATATCTTAGTAAAAAGCTCCTAGTAATAAATATTAGAGTTTATAGTTATCTTTTAACTCCTCTCCTTAACTACTAATTATTATAAAACTAGTTTCTCCTATCTTATAAGTCGATTAGTAGACCTATAATAACTACCTTAGTAGACTTAGATACTTATAAATAAATAAGGAGTATATTAAGGGACTTAGCTTTAATTTAAGTAATTATAATATCTTTTATATCTCTATCTTTAAAATTATCTTCTATACCTCTAACTATCTTATAATAAAGTAGTTAGCTAGGCTTAGTAAGCCTTATAATATAGCGAGTAATTACTAAGATATCCTTAGTATATATTAGAGTTACTATTTTAAGTATACTAATAGTATTAAATATACTAGCTATAACTTATTATAAGTATAAGGGGTAAATTATCTCCTCTACTACTTCTAAAGTCTTATTCTAATATTTAATAAGGATATATTTTAATACTATATTAAAAGGGTCTATCTAACTAGGGATATTATCTATCCTAGGTATAAGGCGTATACTATATTTAATTAGCTAAAGCTAGTAACTAAGCTTATTAGGAGGTCTAAAGCCTAGGATATCTCTATTATTTTATCCCTATACTTAAAACCTATTTATACTTAGTTTATTAGGTATAAGCTCTATTAA
>JAVHLU010000434.1:0-60420 GCA_036785755.1 Colletotrichum ledebouriae
ATATATATATTAATAGCGGGGACGTATAGATATAGCGAAGGCACCTAACTCTCTAAGAAGCTTATAAAAGCTATTAAAAAGAGCAAAAGAATCCGCCTCTAGGTACTATTAGAAAGGGCTAGAACTAAAAGGAACTAGAAAGATAATAAATAATATAGCTCTACTTATAAAATAATAAGAATATTAAGAGTAAGCTTAAAAGATATATAGAGTAATTCGCAGATCTAATTAAAAGAGATTATCTAAATTAGGTATAGATTTACTAAGAAATTACTAAAAAACGAGGTATAGGGTTATTAAGGTACTAATAGTAATAATAATAATACTACTATCCTTCTATCTACTACGCTCCTCTCTTCCACGCTCTACTCTATAGTCTTCCTATAATAGGTCCGTGCGCTAAGGGAGTTTTCCGAAAGTTGCGCAGCCAAGTCTATCCTATCCTATCCCAATATTATCCTTTATTACGCCTTATTCAGCAAGTGCTTCCTTACTAGTTAGGTTAGAGACCTCTACTTATTTATTAACTAATAGTTCTAGCAGCTAAATAAGTATTATAAGCTTGCGATCCAAAAGGCTAAAAGTAGCGTAATATATTAGATCCTTATATAACGATATTAAAAAGGCTATTTATAGTTAATCGCAAGTCTTTAGCTTAAGGTATATATTAGACTTAAAGGGCGCTAGGGTTCTAAGCTTAGGACCTTATTTAATCTTTAATAAGTAAGGAGCGTTATTAATTATAGGAATAAATAGTATATTACCTATATATATATATATATATACCCTTCGTGCTTTAAACTAAATAAAAGAGACTCTATTTTACTAATAGTATATTAATTTAAATAGTACAACGATTATATAGCGCGATAGTTATATTTCTTATAGCGTATATATTATAAACGTTTAAAGGGACCTTTAAATAGATCTAAGAGGGAATTTAAATATTATTATAAGATATAATCTAGATATATAATTCCGAGTTCAGGACCTCGAGCCTATTAGGTATATTAAAGTCTTATCCTATAAGTAGATTAGTATCTAAATATAGGATAAGCTATACGCCTATATAGAGCTTAGTAGTTATTATATAGCTATTAGGTTATTATCCTTATATAAGAATCGCGAAGGTTACCTAAGTAATAGTCTTAAGGCTTCCCACGCCTTAGAGCTTAAATACCTTAGGTTTTCTTACGAGGGTGCGGAACTATTATAAGCAGGCTTTATTTATAACTAAGCGGTCTGCGCTAGTATCGATATAAACTATAACTAGCAGTCCGTTATAATAGCCTCGGATAACAATCTTAGTATATATATAGCGGTATAAACATATAACTATATATTACTACGGCTTAATAGGACTAATAAGTATTATATTTAGCTAAGTAGATAGAAGGGTCTAGTGCGAGAAGATACCCTCGAAGTTAGTATATAGCTTAGTATTATAAAGGCACGTTTCGCAAGAGTAGATTCTAGGATCCTTAGGGAGCGAACTTTAGAATACGTTAATATTAAAAATAGGGTACTTATCCTTATATCTAAGGATATAACCTAGAGGGTATTCGTAGTAATAAGCAGGTTAAGTAAATAGGTTAATATATTTAGGATTATCTTCCTATTACTCTTAGTTATCCTTATTATCTATACTAATAACTAAGTCTTCTTTATATAAATCTAAATCCTCGCTAGCCTTAATATACTAGATATAATCAAAGTTGCTCTTATCTAATAAAGTATATACTTCCTCTTCTACTTACTTACTACTAGTCCCCTTTATTATATATACTAAAGGGTAACTAGGCGGTTAAGAATACTAAACATATTAACCGGGCTATTCGCGCTAGTATTTAGGCCTTTATTATTAATTATTAATTAAACCGAATTTCCTTATAAGCAGAGCTTAATAAGGGTTTAGTAGTAGTATTAGTAGCTTGCTTTATAGGTCTTAATAGTAATAGGCTAGGTATAGTCTCTTTTAGGTTTATATAGTATAGGTAACGAGTAGTAGCAGTGCGGCTTACTTTCGAGGTCTCTTTTAGTAATAATTATATTGCTATAGTTCCCGTATAGGTCGTCTTAATAGATAGTTAAACTAATTCTCGCTAGGATCCTTTAGTAACTAGTTAATACTAGCTAGGGACTATCTTCTATAGGCTTATAATAAACTTAGTATAGTTTATATTACTAGTTAGCTATGGAATACTAATAATTAGTTCTATATCTATCTTATTATAGGTAATACTTAATACCTTAGATTCGCTCTCTTTAGTATCCTTATATAGTTAAGTAACCTTAGTTATCTAATATTAAATATTACGTTAATTATATATATTATATAGAGTATATCTCTCCTTAATTAAACGTGCTTTAGTAATTTTATATAGTAAATAAAAATATTCGAGTAATAACTCTTTCTAATAGTCTAATCTATAGTTAGGGTCCTTAAGTTCTACCTTCTTATTAAGTATTAAATTAGTATAATACTAGTCCGAGGTATACCTTAATAAGGTTTAATATAAGTTAAGGGTAGCTATAGCTAGGTTCCTATTATCCGACTCGACGTAGTTATTAATAGTATTAATAAAACGATATTTATTTTAGTAGATAGTCCTTAATTTACTATTAATATATATATTATTAACTTCGTTATTATATAGAGGTAGATTAAATAACCTAATTATATTAGGCTTAAATTAAGGAGTACTATACCTAGGTTTTATAACTAATAGACTAGCTATTACTTATATTACCCCTTCTTTATTTATAGAGAGAAGGAATATAAGAAAGTTATAGCTAACTAAGAACCTATTAGGGTTAGATAATAGTTTAATAATATCTCTTAGCCTAGCTAGTAGTTTATTTTAGTAGATAGTCCTTAATTTACTATTAATATATATATTATTAACTTCGTTATTATATAGAGGTAGATTAAATAACCTAATTATATTAGGCTTAAATTAAGGAGTACTATACCTAGGTTTTATAACTAATAGACTAGCTATTACTTATATTACCCCTTCTTTATTTATAGAGAGAAGGAATATAAGAAAGTTATAGCTAACTAAGAACCTATTAGGGTTAGATAATAGTTTAATAATATCTCTTAGCCTAGCTAGTAGTTAAGGGCGTTAATCGCCTTAGCTATTACTATTATTATAGCTAGGGCTACCTCCTCTACTATTTTAGCCCTTAAGGTTACTATTATTACCTCTATTACTAGGATCTCTAGGTAGTATAAGTAGTAGTAGTACTAGAGGAGCGTCCTCTATATATTTAATATCCTAATTATATCCTTTACCTTTATTAAGGTTTAATAAACTAGCTTCTAGTTCCTAGGCGCCTATCTTATTATATTACTTACTCTAGCTATAAGCACTAGGGCAACTTTATAAGTCGCTTAGCTTAAGTGCGAGGGGGCTACTTATTCCTTTTCCTTAGGTTAAAAATAAAGTACTTAATATATCTTTACTTTCTTTAAATACTATATAGAAGGTATTTAAGCTTAGCTCTAGTATTAATATAGTAATTATATCCTTTAATATAAGTTTAAGAAGTAAGAGTTATAAACTATTTATAAAACTTTATCTAAACTTATAATATTCCTCTAGAGTTAATAGGAGTATTAAGAAAGCTTTAGGGATTATTATTATATTAAGTTTAGATATAGGTTTTAGGATATCTAGCTTATCTATAGCTTTAGCTCTTAGGGTTTTATAGCCTCCCCTCTTTTTATCCTCTTTAAAGGGGAGCGTTAAGTCTAGAGTCTAGCCCTATTTAATCTCTATTTTAATATATTAATTATAATAAGGGAGGTTAAGGTAATACTACTACCTAATAGTATTAATAAATAGTTATAAGTTAGTTATCTATACTTATAAGACCTTACTTTAAATATATTAAGTAGTCTTATATACTTCCCTCTATAGTATTAACTTTTAAATATATTTATAGCGGTTTATTAAACGTTATTTAAAGTTCTCGTAAGTAATAGCTATAATACTTACTTTTATAGGTAACTTAAGAAGGGTATACGTAGTCTAAGTAGGTAGCGCGTAGAACCTATTAGGATATCGCTTAAGCGCTATTATAAAGTTTATAATAGTTAAATAGTTAATAAGTTTTAGAAAGTTAGACTTTAGACCTTCTTTAACCTTATAATTAAAAAGCAGCTTATAGGGTATTATTATTAGAGAGGTTTATTATCTCTTTAGTATATTCCTTAGTTAAGGAAATCTTCGAGGTTTAATATCTCTTAGGGATATCTCCTAGTTAAGGGAAATAGTAAAGGGTTAATATCTCTTATTAATATTCCCTAGTTAAGGGAAAGGGGGAGTTTAGAGGCTAATAATAGTATATAATACCTATAGGTATTAACTACTAAGATATTATTTTATATAAACTCGATAGGGTTAGCTATTTATATAGTTAAGTACCTTCCTTAATTATAAGGGATATCCTTAGTTATAAGGGGATATAGCTAACTATTAAGGTCGTGCTACTAATTAATATAGTCTATATAATAAGCGAAAATATTAGTAAAAATTCTATAAATTTAGAAGGTTTTTTCCTTAAAGGCGATAAGCCCTTTTATAAGGGTTAACGCGTTTAGGTACGTTTAACGCGTTAAAGGTATTAGACGCCCTTGAGCGGGATAACCGCGCTAAGCGCGTTCGGTATTACTAAGATACTAGCTTCTTAGGGGGTCTTAAGTAGGGTGCCCTATTAGCTACTACTCGCTATTTATTTACTAAGCGAGGGTTAGTCTACTTACTCTAATACTATCCGGGACCGGGCCCGCCCCCTTAGTGCTATCTCTCCTGCTATATTATTACTAGGGTTATCTATCCCCTTACTATAGCGTCCGCGCTATATTCCTTATATCTTAGGGCTTAGTAAGCGACTTATATTATATTAGCTAAGACCTTATTAGTTATACTCTATATACCTAGCCTAGAGTTTGTTATAGTTAAACTCTATCGCTAATTTATTAGTATATTATTACTAGTTTATTTTAGATATTCTAACTAGCGCTAGTTTCTTAAATTAAGGTAGAAGTAATAGAGTTATAATAGTATAGCTATAGGCCTAGACTAGGAAGGGCTAGAATACTAAAACGTAGGTATACGTAGTTATATTAAACTATTACTTAATCTTCTAAGTCTCTAGCTTATAGAGTTTTCTTAAGGGTACGCATATTTACTACTAATTCGCAAACGTTTTGCTAATAGCGTGGCTCTGCACCCTGCACCCGCTATTGTTCCTTATAAAGAACCTCTTAGGAAAGACCTCTTTAGTTAAGGAGTTATCTCTTATATAGTAGCGTTCGTAGCACCTTTAGCACCTTACTAGAAGGTTAACCTTTTAGGTTAAGGAGTTATCTTATATAATAGCTTTTATAGCACCTTTAGCACCTTACTAGAAGGTTAACCTTTTAGGTTAAGGAGTTATCTTATATAGTAGCTTTTACCTTACTAGAAGGTTTAGCAAGGGCATTACTACGAGAGCCTTAGTAGCCTATTTAGCTCTAATATAATTAGCCCTAGTGCAGCGCGTATCTAACTTTATATAATATTTAGAGGGTTTGCTTTTAAGTAGTAGGAACGTATAGGGTTCTTATATTATTTTCCTTAACTAGTAGAGGGGATAGGTTTAAATACCTATATAGTATTTCCTAAATTATACTTATAAACTAGGTGAATTTGTTATAGTCTTTTTGCGAAGGGGCTGCGGTGTAATTCCGAACTTAATAAGACCCTCTATTAAATACCTAATAAATATTAAATTATAAAACACGTTATTAAGTAGACCGCTCCTATTATTATTATTATAGCTAGCGTAGCATAGGGCCCTCCTAGCGTGCTAACCCCTTATAAGTAGATCGCTCCCCTTATTATAGCTATAGCTAGGCCTCCTTAAGCAGGCTACTCCCCTTATTACTAAGCAGACCGCTCCCCCTCCTCCTATTATTCTATAGGTAGCGCTATATAGGATCCCTAGGGCGCTACTCCCCTTATTATATTTAGTTATTGTAAGAATAGGTATATAAGTAGCGAAAGGGGCGGTAAAACAGCCTGAATAATAGATATCAATAGGCTGAGTAATATGGTGAAAACAGCTGATAAATTTAAGCATAAGGGAGTATTTTTCAATGGATTTTTAATGGAATAGTTTAATATAAAATTATTAATATTGTTGATATTATTTCTAAGTTACAAATCCTACCCTCGTGAAGTGAGGGGTAAGATATTCTAAAACGTAACTACAAAGCAGTAGCTTATTAAGCAGAAGTCGCGCTTGGATCACTATGTGGTCCGTGCGCAATTTCTATGTATTTATAGCTATAAAGCTAAGGATTACAAATATATATATATATATAAGGTTATTACTATTATTAGAATTTATATAGATTTCTAAAGTATTTATTCCATAAAGGAAATACTTTTATAGTTATTATTTTATATTTTACAGTTATGAAAGTATTATTAAAGAGATATTATATAGGTATATAACTATATATACTATAGTTATTTATTAAGGTTTATATAACCCTTATAAGATTATAATAGAAATTATTAAGATATACCTTCGGTATTCTTACAGTTATAAATAGCTTTACTTTACTTTATATTTAGCCTTAGGGGATACTATAAGGCTAGGGGGGTATATCGTGCGGGATAGGGCCTACTTATATAGTTATATATAGTCCTACCTATTCTAGAGCAGGTATATATATCCCTTCGGTCTGCATACCCCTATTCAGAGAGACTTCTTCACATATATACATATATATATAGTTCGATATAGTTCGATATATAGACACCTATATACATACTCCTTCGTTACAGACTTCGTCCTATATACCCTTCTTCACGACGACCCTCCCCTTGAGCGCTTGCAGCCATCGCGACAGAAACCTATGAGTAAATGTAGCAGTACGGCCCAGCCAGGGTGTCCAACAGGCTTCCGAGAGATGCGGATTCTACGCCCAGGAAAGGTCAGTCGATAACATTTCCCAGCTCAAATCCCATACCGCTTGGCGGGCTATTTCAAACGTGACCGTGCCTGAAATTGTTTTAGCCTGGCCAGGGTGAAGAGCTTGCCATAGTCCGTACATTCGGTCGACATGGTGTGTGCAGGGAAAACAAGGGGTCGACACGGGGTACAAATCTGAGTTAGAACCAGAGATAGAGCCGATGTGTTGCCTCCGAGGTGGGCTCGTATTCGACCAAACAGACATAAAGTGCTTTATTCTTGATACGGAATGATTCAAATGTTTGCCGAAACATCATTAGCAATATTCTGTCTTTGGTTGATAGTTTGAACAAGCTTACTTGGTCCAACTTCAATGATTGGAGGTGATATAAGGCGCATGGGTCGCTGCCATCCCCACTCGATATCAGAGAAGCGAACCCACAGCTTGCGGGATGATATGTATAGACCATTCAGTAAGCTTAACCGGCGGGACCCGTTCGCTTGCCAAACCAGTTTTCGGCTCTGCATAAGGACGCGTCACTATGAAAGTACCGGTAGCATAAAATCTTCGTGACAGATCTAGCCACGGCATAAATGAGTCGATATGGAATCAGTGGGATTCAGTCCCATCGCAATAACAAGTCAGTACACCACTCTGTCCTCCCTAGCTAATTCACTATCAGACCGCCGTCCGACATCCGGTCATGGCTTCAGCAACGTGCCCTGCTGCTGGGTCTCGTCGTCTTCGGTCCACCAAAACCCCGTCTTTTTCTGTATGCCGGGCTCCAACGGAATATAGCTATGCGAGCTTCTTATCTCTGAGCCCCTCCTTCGGGAACGGACCATCGTTGAAGGAACATTGTATCGATCGCCTTTGAGCTTGCTGTTGAGATAGCCCGACTCGGTGGGATTCGAACGGCCGGTCGAACCGGGCATCGCGTGGACGTCGTTGCTCCCGAGGAAATGGACCCATATTGATCGTGACAGGGCCAAGGTTGCAGCAATGATGCAGAGAAAGAGCTCAAGGTTCGATCAGATTCCAGCAATACAATGTGCCCCTGGTACAACTGTCAATTATGTATTTGCATAATATCCAGAATAACTTACAGGTGAGGTCCGTGGTGGGAATTTCTCAAGATGCAGCTCTTGCAATGCCGAAGGTCGTCGCACTGAGTTTCGGTTAGCTAAATTTCGATCTTCTGCGGTTGGAAGCCACATTGACAGTTTATTTACAGCAGACCGACCCCTATCAAGCAACAGACGGATACGCTCGTTTGTCTAGGAATCTTGATCTTCCAAACTGCAGCGAGGGGTAGCAGTGAACAGATCAGATCCGTCGAAACTGAATAGGATATCGTTTGTTATAGTCAGCGGTGAGAAGTTCGAGCTGTCCAAATCCTACCCTTCGTATTCCGTCCGAAGCGTTTTGCGGAGTTGACCTGGGCTGCCTAGCACATGGAAGGGACATACCAATAGTGTGCAAGTTATATTGGAAACCACGGACCTGGGAGTTTGCAGACTTTGATCTGGAGATAAAATCAGAAGGTCTTCTTCGATCAAGAGTGTACTAGCCAGAGCAAAGCAAATCGGTCTTTCAACTATGTTGAACGTGCATCACTCACAATCAATGGGTCACATCTATAACGGCCATGCAACCGCATGTTTGTAGGCAGAAGTTAGCATCCTGTTCCTGTCTTCATGACGGCCCAAACCGTCTCATTTTCATGAATACAACTCGTTCGCTACGTCAATAAGAGCCCGCAAACAGACTTCAATCTCAGCTTGCGCCTGTTCAGCCAGGGTGGACTAAATATGTAGTCAGGAGAATCTGGCCATCGTCGGGGAACACCCACCTCTAACTAACATCCAAAAAAAAAAGACAATCTTCACGAAGCCAGAGAAGTCAGCGTTATGGACCCGGTCCAAGTTCTTCAGCACAGCCGACGTCCCACCTCTCCACGCCATCTTGGCGCATTTCGTTGCAAGACTCGCAAGAACAAAACCCGAACATCCATAGGCAGAAGCTCTTCCCGCCGCTACTGCTCTCGCTGCCGGTGTGGAGTTCGCGTTTGGGGGCACGACCGGGGTAAACTGCCGAATCCTTGCCCCAACGGCCATCAACAGTGCCCCTCTTCTCCTCTTCTTTCTGGTAATCATGGCAGCTGAGAAGACCGACGGATTGGACCCTGCAGGCGTGCAAAGTTCCGAGTGGCGTCCGATCTCCGTGGAGGTTTCTCTAGCGATGAAACCTCACCTCGCGTTGAATCCACCCGGGATGAACCAGACCGTCCACCTCCAATTCGCTCCATGCTTCCCCCACCGAAGCCTAAGATGCCCTGCTCTCCCAGGGCTCAATTGCTTACGATGGGCCGATGTGGTTGTTGAAGTGGCAAATGGAATCGGTTTATCGCACATCGACTCGTCATGGGCACCCCAGGAACACTTATACAAAAGCTCAGCGGAAGCTTTTCGGAAGCAACCGTAGGAACCTAACGGCCTCGCGTTCTATCTGACTCAAGGACTATCCATCCAGACTCGTGTTGGGCAGTTTGAGATCGTCGTCGACATCCTATCCCGCGACGTAAGTGCCGCCCTCTGGTCCGACGAAGGTACGTCTGTATCAGATTCACAGCCCTACCCGCCGCGGACTGGACGATGACTCGCGTGAATCACGGGTACGGCATCGCAACTCACACGGCGCACAGATTTCTTGATTTCAGCCATGGGAATCATGCTCCCTGTCGTCTTGCTTACGTCCCTGCTGGCTACCGTCGCATCCGCGGCGCCCAGCCAGCCAGCCGCGAAGACTTATGACTACGTACGTGCGGAATGATCTGGACTCCAGAGATGCTGAGCTGGCAAGCTAATGGAACCCTCAAGATTGTTGTTGGAGGTGGCACAGCAGGCCTCGCCCTATCAACCCGGCTGAGCCAAGGGCTGCCCAATGCCACGATCCTCGTCATCGAGGCAGAAGAGGCGGGCTTAGGTGACGAGCGTATCGAGATTCCCGGCCGCAGAGGCTCGGCGTTCAACACAAAGTATGACTGGAACCTAACGACGGTGCCTCAGGAGGGTTCCTACGGACGCGTCTGGGTTCAGACCAGAGGACACGTTCTTGGCAGCAGCTCGGCGCTTAACCTTTTTTCTTAGGACCGAGCGTCGGCTCACGAATACGACGGATGGGAGGAGTTGGGGAACCCTGGGTAGAACTGGGATTCCATGCGCGCTGCTATGATGAAGTCTGAGAACTTCACTTCCGCCAACACAAAGTACTACATCGGAAACGAGGGCGTGGGAGACTCGGGCCCCATCAAAGCTTTGATAAACCGGCTCATCCCTGAACACCAGGCTGGGCTGATTCCCTTCATGAACAGCCTTGGTATTGACACTAACTTGGAGTCGCTGAATGGCAAACCTCTCAGTGTTTTGTACTCGCCGAACAGTATCGAGCCATCACACTATAACCGTTCCTACAGCGCTAATTCTTACCTGCCGCTCGCCGGAACCAATTATTAGGTCTTGAACGAGTCTAAAGTGGCAAAGGTTAACCTCGAATCTGCCTCGGACGGAGACCAGTGTGCTACTGGGGTTACTCCCATTGATGGTACGGTTCTGACCGCCCGTCGTGAGGTGATTGTTTCTAGGGGCAGCCTCCTTAGCCCATCGGTGCTTGAGAACTCGGGCATTGGCAACGCCGAGGTGCTTTCAGCCGCTGGGATCACGAAGATTATAGATCTCCCCGGAGTCGGCGAGAACCTTCAAGACCACATCCGAATTCAGACTTCTTATGAGCTTACCAAGAACTACACCGAATACGACCGCCTCAAGTACGACACCACTTATGCGGCCGAGCAGCTTCAGCTTTGTTGGGAAGGCAAGACGTCCCAGTACGGGTATTCCGGGAGTGGCTACACCTTCACGAACTGGAAGCAGGCACTCGGTGACGACGGCGAGGCCGACCTTCTGGCGCTGGCACGCGAGGCCGTTGGTGCTTCGGACCATCCGGTCGAGAAGAAGAAGCTGCAGTGGCTGAACGATACCTCTGTGCCGCAGCGAGAGATCCTCTTCAGTGACGGTTACACCGGTGTCAAGGGATACCCAGCACAGGGAAGTGAAGGATATGGAAAGGATTATGTGACCCTCACCGCGGCTATCATGCACCCCCTGAGCCGTGGCAACGCTCACATTGACCCATCCGACCCTCTTGGACCCCCTTTGATTGGCCCCAAGTACCTCTCGCACGAGTACGACGTGCAAGCTGCCATTCAAGCAGTAGAGAAATGCCGCCAAGTTGCCCTCACTGAGCCTCTGAGGTCGACCTGGGTCTCTGAAGACGAGCCTGGTTTGAAGACAACATCCGATGCGCAGTGGAGGGACTTTGCACTGAAGACAACCTTGTCCATCTACCACCCTGTCGGCTCTTGTGCCATGCTTCCCAAGGAAGATGGTGGTGTCGTCGACCCTACTCTTAAGGTTTATGGGACGAACAACCTTCGTGTTGTTGATGCCAGCATCGTGCCTGTGTTGATCTCAGCGCACATGCAGACCGCCGTGTACGGTATCGCCGAGAGAGCTGCCGAGATCATTATCGAAGAGGCCGCGGCGGGAGAGTGGATGAACACGAGAAACCGGTGCATGCACATAACCGAGACGAATTACTCGAAATAGAACTTATGATTACGCCTGGACTATTCTCATTGGCTTTGCTCATCATGGCCGATATAATCACGTTGCTCCGACACTCCTTACTTGAGTGTAGCCGTGGCTCATCTCTGACTTTTCTTCCACTCAGCCAACCATGCCTTCACAGATTCCACTTCAAAAGCTTGTGCCTTCTTCACTGGATCTGGCGGGAGCTCTGCCGTGGTTTCGTTTTTGAACAGTCCATTCTCGTCCCAGTGATGAACCGCACCTCCCCCAATGACGAGATTCGGCTCCTCGGTCGTTGACTCCGGCCGCGGCAATCCGATTTTATTAGGGGTAGCCTGTCGCCATGGGTCCGACTCGCCGTCGATGATTGCCACCCGAGGATAGCTGAAATTATACCCTCCATATTTGTTGATGGCATCTACATCTGGTAGGGTCGTGATGTTGAACGCCTTGCGACAGATGATAGTCAAGTATATAATGTCGATAGTGCGCGATATCAGCGGGAGCTGAGTCTCTGGAACGCCAGAACCAGTCTGCAGGAAGCCCCATCTGCAAATCTCCTGGTCAGATGAATTCACCTCTCTGTCTTGTTGATTCCAGACTTACTGTGAGCAGCATTGGTAGGGCCAAAGACGCCAGGTCTGACCGAGGTCGTCTGCCTCGTAAAACTGATCGGGGTCAGGGCCGAAACACGCGTCTTGCGTCCGGTAATGGCCACACTGAGAGACAGTGGTGAAGTTTACATAGCCAATGTAATTCTTGAAGGGCGTGACCAGTTCCTCGACCTCCGCTTTGTAACCGCCGATGGTGAGTAGTTCGCGAAGAGTAGTGTCGAGACTTTCAGTCTCGGGCCAAACCACCTCATCCGAGGTCATGTTGCCACAATATCGGAGGAAGGCTCGGTTGTCAAGAGCGGGATCCCAGTTGCGGGCCTGAAGACCAGCGATTCCGCCTTGGATGGCATTCCCAAAGTCGGCACTCTTAGTAACATTCTCCAGTCCGAAAGCTGTTTTCAACAGAACAATGTCATCTTCGGTGGTATTGCCTTTTTGAAGTAAGATGTTGTCAACGACGTGAGTGAGCTTCTGGGTGGCTTCGGCGCACCCAGCAGGGGCGTATAGCTAGACGAACATCAGTAAACCATGGCCTTTAATCCCGCGTCATGGTCAACCGAAAGGCTTATGGACTGACCCTCGCCGCTTCATAGTACTCCCAGAAGTCGACCACGGCGGCTGTCACGCCAGATGACGAGATTGCACCCAAGAAAATCTCTGGATACAGCTTGCGGAGGAATGCGGCAAAGGCGCCGGCGTAAGAACCACCATAGACAATCCACGGGGTCTCGGGAGCCGTCAAACTAAGATTCGCAAGTTTGCCGGGGAACACAATGTTCCGGGCGAAGTAGGCAGTATCAGCAAGGGCTTGGTCTGTCGTGAGAAATCTGAGGTTCTCGGTGCTGAAGTCCGGGGTAGGAACGCTGCGCCCGTAGTAGCGATGCTCCAGAACGACACCGACTCCGTTCGTGGCCTCTGCTAAAATAGCGACGATTCCCTTCTGCAAAAAGCTCAGCCGAGCGAAACCGCTCGCCTCACCCGCCGCCAGAGCTATGACGGGACCGCCGGGCTTGTAGAACCGGTCGTCGTACCAGTACCAGAGGGGAAACTTTGCATCAGAGTGAGGTTCGTAGAGCGAGTCATTGTGAAAATGATCTACAGGAACCGACAGGTTGTAGGCCCGATAGAGAATCGCGGGATCCGGAGCGCCCGCGCCAGCGAGCCGGAGTGTCGCCGGCGCCGCGATTTCGGGGCCGGATTCCCGGTGGGATTGCTTCCACATTTCCGGGAGTCCGAGTGGGGGCCCAAGAGCGGCCGAAATCCGGACAAAGCAAATAAGGCCGGCGGCCAACCATGATGGAGCCATTGCAGCGCTCAACCCGACCGACAAAGTCTGGGGTTGACTATGGGACGAAGGCTGCCGTTCCCAGACGGCGGCCAGGAGGGCGCGCCTTTATTTGAGCTCCTGTTTCTTCGCTCCAGCCATTCGCGCAAATTGCACATCTTCCCCGTGGATTCCGCAGCGTTGCACGCACAGCCAGGGCTTTGCTGGCTTTTGCTGGGCAAATGCAACCTCATTTATCGCATTGTTTGTCATGCTCAGTCCCACCAACCTATCAAGAGAGTTTTGCAATTTCGACCTTCCCCAAATGCACAAACTCTCGCGCGAGATGGACCGAGCCAAGACGAGCCACCAGAACTCCGACGTCATGGATTATATTACATGATTTGGTCGCGCAAAGGTCGCGGGTGAGCAAGGACTTTGGCGCACGAGCTAGCACATTTACCGGTGATAGTCCACAGGTTTGTGGTCCACCTTCACGTCGAGGCCCTTCGACCTCGAAACTTCACAGAAACGAAGTCACTTACTTAGCTGCTTCATGTTACGTGCACCTTCGGGCCTTCTATCACGTAGTAATACATAGAGATGTGAGGTGTGGCGCAGCATTAAAAATCTATCGCTAAGTGACATCTATGAGAACTATCCCATGTAGAAAGCCTGTACTATGGGCTGCTTGACTGCACGACTCACTGCATGTTTCTGATGAAGGTTATGTTACCGAATACCTTCCGTCCCCTTACTCGTGCTGGGCGTAGTTAGAGATTCAGCAGAGTGGGCTGTTTTAATTAAGCCACGAACATTCAGGCCTCATTAGAATAGGCACCAGGGAAATGTGCAGAGATCACTTGTTCCCCATCGTTTCGACTGAGCGTACTGGGTCGTCGATCGAAGAGCGCAGTTCTTCAAAGACCGTATCGCCCCCATTGCATCCCCAGAGCAAAACCACATAGCCGGATATTTCGGTGCCAGGAAAATTCGCTGCAAGCAATTCATCTCCCCCCGATCCATGCGCCTACAGCATGGTTCACTATCGTCTGATCTCGCCTTACAGGACAAAAGATTGGGACTGGCGACCAGAAATACCTACTCACTGGCCTACCCCGAACTCTATCTTGCCAGTTCGTCTCATCATGATATTTCTGCATAAAACTAAGCGTAGCTTCGAAGTAAATTCGACAATTGTTGCGGGATGCAACTTCGCTATTCAAATCATGATAATACGCGAAAGGTATTTACAGAAGTCTCGCAAATAGATGCGACTTGATTGAGATGTCAGAGTAAGGTCTACCTCAGTACACAAAATATCGATCTGTTGCCTATTATTACCACGCCCATTAGTCTTATCAATCTCCTTCCATTCAGCCTCTTGCCCGGATTGTAACCCACCAACTTCCGCTATGCGCTCAATCGCCATCTTCGTTGCCGTACTCGTTTCTGTGGCAGCTAGACTTCAGCTCTTACTGCTGTGGCATGTCTGCGCCCCTAACGACTGGTGATATTAACTGAGCTCTGAACGCGGAAAACGGCCGCACCGCTGAGTTGGGCTTTGCGGACGGTGCCAATCAATGATCTGGAGTGGGAATGCGCACATTTGGCCGAGACACGCCTATGGCTTGTGGGAAAAACACCACTACTCGTAACTCAGAACGTGCTGCAACGCAACTCGAGAAGGGTCACATATCATTTGATGATTCCCTGTATATGGAGGCAAACCTTTGGGTGTGCTCAATTTGAGGAAATTGTTAGTCAACCCGCTTCGACTCCCTCCTTGTCATGTCGAAACTATCCTGGCCAAGATGGGTTCATTTAAGAGCCGCAATAAATTGACGGTAACGATTACTCGGAAAGGGTGGGCGTACCAGGGGTTTGATATTCGCTCGATTTGAAGAGGCTTTCGGGGGGGGGGGGGGGGGGGGGGGGCAGGAGGGATTTTGCAGCCCTCGGTTGTCATAGAATGGAGTAAGTAAATCATCTCAGGCTTCTCCTTTAAGATGAGAATTGTTATGCTGCCGAAGTTAATTATTCAAAGCTACAGGGATTTTGCATCCCTATAGAATGGAGTAAGAAAATCATCTCAAGCTTTTCCTTTGAGATGAGAATTGTTATGCCGCCGAAGTTAATTATTCAAAGCTACTAGCTGCACCCAGCTTGGCAAAGAAATCATTTGGCGTTATGCCCGAACGGAACCCCGCAGTGTGAGCTTCGATCTATTTAGGATACGCTTCGAGGAAAACGCCTCCAAAAAAGAAAAAGGCATTGCGTACAGAGTATGTGCCCTAACGGTGATATTGATACAGAGCACGTCGACGCCACGAATGGCTTGCTCCCTGAGTCCCCCGCAAACAAGTCGTCTCCCGTACTTTGAATGGAAGCGATACAACGCCTCATAACCAATGACCAAATCAGATTGCACTTGACTAATTGGGTAAACTCTCGTGTTTGTTTTCGGATACAAATGTACCCTGTCTTACGTTAGCTTCCGGCAGAGGCTACATAAGTCCCAAACGCCAAAGCCTATCCATGAAAAACCCCGTGTTCAGAGTCCGACTTATCTGCAGGTTCACACTTATCGTTACATCAAACAAATACTGCATCGGTTTCTAGCCGGCAGCACCCAGGAACTCGATATTATACTGCAGATGGACCTCGTGGTATTAGTAGTGGGTGTTGAGGAGTGTCATCCCGAGGTGGTGGTTCTACCACCTGGAACGAGACCAAGGACCGGCGTTAGTTCTGTCTTTTCAATGTCAAATGCGTAATCCTCTTTTGTTCTTGCCGTTAGTCTCCGATAGCCTTGAAATCAGCCTCTGAGGACAAGCGAGCGCCCCTTGAGAGCCAGGCTCGGGAAGTGGCTGATCTATCGGCGGCATCCCGAGGCCGACAACTCCCGCGCCGCCGGACCGGAGCGCTAAACACGCCATCCTTGTCGCCTTCCTCATCCAGCTGCAAAGTCCCCGCAACCGCAGATAAAGCCAAGAAACACAATTGGCCAATGCCCCTGAATCATCAGAGTGCCGCTCCTGAATGAGCAGAGTGACGGCCGAGGAGAGAGGGTTGACCCAGTCGCCTCTGCCGGAAAGCCGGTTATCCCTCCCGTATCACCGGGGTAATTTGAAGAAACAAACGCCATCGCGCCCCCTCTTCCAGAGGGGAATTGATAGGAAAGATAACACACGCAGAGGGTGGTAGGGGTCCGATGTCAGCGGTTCGGGACGTTCTACATGCTGCCCTTTCAATAAAATGCCCGCGATGCCGCGCCGGGCGCTACGCCCTTGGCTTTTCTTGGCCCTCTCTCTTGTCTCTGGCAAATCGTTTTGCTACCATCGTCAAGGCTCTCTCCGCGATAGCTACATGCATCATCCTCACAAATGGCGGCAGATATCAGCCAAACGCCACCCTCCTATGGCTATCCCGAGAAGTCCATATCGTACGAGAGTCTCGGCGTCAAGACGACGGCGCACAATTTCCACGGCCAACAACATGTCGAAGTCGAAAACGGGCACCTCGCGGAGCTCGAGGTCGACATGGACCGAGTCCTCGGGGAGGCGGAGAGCGAGGGCGACTACGATGCCGACACCTCGCCGTTCCCGCAGGTGAGGGCCGTGGTGCCGGAGACGGACGATACCGCCATCCCCGTCAACACCTTTCGCGCCTGGTTTCTCGGTATTGTAAGCTCTCTCGTGTCTCCGTTGTCTTCCCCCCGCGCCACGGGCCGGCTTCGAAAATTGCTGATTCCTTTTCCGTGGCAAGGTCTTTGTGTTCCTGGGCGCAGGCGTAAACCAGTTCTTCTCGCTGCGCTACCCCGGTGTTCACATCGTCTCCCTCGTGGCGGAGCTCCTGGCATTCCCGCTCGGCGTTGCGCTCGCCAAGGTCCTGCCCATCGGTCGGTTCAACCCGGACCGTCATTTCAACATCAAAGAACACGCCCTGGTCACAATCATGTCGAACGTGTCTTTCGGCTTCGGCTCGGCCGACGCGACGAACTTGATCCAAGCAGCCCGACTATACGGGTTCCGCATCCCCGCCGGCTTTTCCGTCCTGGTAGTCCTGTGCTGTCAGCTGAGCGGATACGCCGTCGCCGGCCTCGCCGTCCCCTGGCTCGTGAAGCCCGCCAGCATGATCTGGCCCGGCGTGCTCAGCAACGTCGCCCTGCTCAGTTCGCTGCATTCCCGAGCCAACGCCACCGCCGACGGGTGGAAGATCTCCCGCATCAACTTCTTCATGGTCGTGGGCGGCTGCGCCTTCGTCTGGTACTGGTTCCCCGGCCTCATCTGGACCGGACTCAGCTACTTCACCTGGATCTGCTGGATCGCGCCCCGGAACCTCGCCGTCAACCAGGTGTTCGGAATGGTCACGGGCATGGGCCTCTTCCCGCTGACGTTCGACTGGTCCATGGTCGCCTACAACACCAACCCGCTCCTGAGTCCCCACTGGGCGGCCGCAAACGTCTTCTTCGGGTTTGCGCTGTTCTTCTGGATCGTCACGCCGGCCATCTACTACACCAACACCTGGTTCACCTCGTACATGCCCTTCTGCACGGCGGATGTGTACGACCGTTTCGGCCAGCTGTACAACGTCACCGAGGTCCTGACCAACAACGAGTTTGACCAGCAAAAGTACGCGGGTTACTCGCCCCCGTACTTGCCGGCCACGTTTGCTTTCGTTTACGGACTGTCGTTTGCATCCATTACTAGGTAAGTCCCAACAAGGATTGGAGGTGTCCACGACTTCATACTGACTGGAGACCGACCAGTGTGTTGTCCCACGTTTACTTTTTCCACTGGGATGAGATCAAACGCGCGATGAAGGGCACTCTCAAGCTCGACATCCATGCGCGCCTGATGCAATCTTACAGGACCGTCAGCTGGTGGTGGTGGGTAGCCATCCTGCTCGGTGTCTTCGGCATGAGTGTCGGTACCGCCGTCGGCTTCGACACCGGCCTGCCCTGGTGGGGAATCATTCTCGGATATCTCATACCGGCCGTGTACATGGTCCCCTGCGGCATGATCCAGGGTGTGACCAACGTCGACGCGAACCAGCTCAACGTGTTGTCTGAGTTCATCGGGGGGTACTTGTTCCAAGGCAAGCCCATCGCCAACATCCTGTTCAAGATCCTGAGCACCGATGTCGTGGGTCAAGGGCTCTACTTTGCGCAAGACATGAAGCTGGGTCACTACCTCAAGATACCGCCCAGAACCCTCTTCTTCGCTCAAGGTCTTGCCACGATCCTGGGTGCCTTGACCCAAACCGGAGTCACGCTTTGGATGCTGGGTAACGTCGACGGCATATGCGAGGAAGACCAGCCGAACGGGTTCTCCTGCCCCAACGGTCGCACCGTGTTCTCGTCGAGCGTGATTTGGGGGCTCGTGGGACCCGCCAGGCTCTATTCCGTCGGTGCCATCTATTCTGGCCTGCTCCATTTCTTCTGGATCGGACTCATCCTGCCGCCCATCACCTACTTTCTCTGGAAGAGGACGCGGTCGGACTTTGTTCGCAAGATCAACTGGCCGCTCATCTTCGTCGGCACCTACAACGTGCCCCCCGCGACGGGCATCAACTACTCCTCTTGGTACATCGTGAACTTGGTCTTCAACAAGATCATCTTTCGCAAGTTCTACGCGTGGTGGACCAAGTACAACTACGTCCTTGCCGCTGCGTTGGACACGGGCTTGGCCGTCAGCGGCATTGTCATTTTCTTCGCCGTAACCTACGGTGAGTAAAGCAGCAGTTTGCGGTACTGAGAGCTAGCTAGACTAACGTATATCAGGTCCGAATGCCAAGTTTCCCGATTGGTGGGGCAACACTGTCTGGCAGAACACTGCCGACGGTTTGGGGACGCCTTGGATGGAATTGCCCGATGTCGGATATTTCGGTCCTGCGAACGGGACCTGGTCTTGATACTGACATCGAACTCTTAAGATTGTCCACCTCACTCCCCGGGATTCTAGTTTAACCAAGTTTAATTAGCCCTTCATCTCGATGTAAACGGTTCTAGTCTCTGGTGGTCTCTGCAGCTACATTTGCCTTATCAGCCTGGTCGTCTCGTTCTTCAACGTCGTCGTAGACTTGCTGTTGTTTTAGTAGTCATCGACTTCCAGGGCGACGTTCACGCTCACCTCAGCTTCCTCGACTCTCACTGGTATGCTCTTGGCTCCTCAGCAGGCTCCCGCCTCCGCAGATCCAAGACTCGCAAATTCGACAGACTTGCCTGTTTGCGAAGGTTCTAAGCTGACCACCCCCCTCCAAGTGTTCGTCTCACTGTCTTGTCGGTAAACCGTTGACTTGCTGCAACGTACCGTCAGCAACATTCTGAACGAATTGGCAATGCCTTGCCCGCCCTGAGCCTGCTACCAAATTGTCTCGCCAAAGCTGAGTGGTGCCTAGGAACTGATCCGCTTTGTATGGCGAAGTAATGTGGTGGAGTACACAGTCAGGCCGCTCGCTGCAGCAAAGCAACGTTGGTGAGTCATGATTATATCTCATGGCCCTTGAGACATGGAGAACCTCACTGCGTTGAGGACGTAATCTGGCTGCTGAAGGTTCAGGGAATACAACGTGGTATATTGCTATGGTTTAGTTGAGAATGAAATGGCCACATGGCGATGCCCACTCATTGTCCACCATGGCGGTTGTGGGTGGTCACCCTCAACCATGCAAGCGCGATGTGCAGCACGTCTCCGTCGTTTCCGTGTCCTCGTGACATTAAAGTATTATCCAGTAGCGAAAAAGAAATCATTAACACAACACGCTCGCTTTGTTGAACGGACATTCCCTCTGAGGAATCACGTAGACCACTGATCTAAACGTCTTCAATGTTGACGACATCACCGTGGCGGTCGACGGCAACCTGCTTCTTCTTCGTGGACTCCTTGACGGGGTTCTGCGCAGCGAAGATGTGGTCAAGTTCCTCGAGCTAATCACCAGGTCAGCATGCTCACTTCCTTTCTGCTTATGCGGTCCTTGACTTACAGTGCGACCCTTGGTCTCGGGAATGTACATCCAGATGACAAAGGTCTGAATGGCGTCCCAGATGGTGAAGATGATATAAGTTTTCCAGGCGATCTTCTCCATGGCAACGGGCCAGGCGAATTGGTTGAGAAGACCAGCGGCATTGACAGCCAAGTTGGAGAAAGCCATACCCTTGGCGCGCATCTCGAAGGAGAGGACTTCGACAGGGTAGAGGGCTTGAAGGGGCGTGATACCGAAGGAGTAGACGGAGCCAAACAGGAAGATCATGGCCAAGCAGGCTTCCGAGGCAGGTGGGTTGTTGAAGATGGCAGCACCGTTCTCATCAACGCCGGTCTGGGATTGAGAGAGGATTCCGGAAGCGATAGTCATACCGAGCCAGACAACAGTGCAAGCACTGAAGGAAAAGAGCAGGAGCGGGCGGCGACCGACCTTGTCGACAAGCATGGCACCGACGATGGCGCAAGCAAACTGTTGGCAAGAGTTGATGAGAGTGATGTTGGCTTGCTGGATAGGGTGGGTGTAGCCGGCGGTGTCGAGGACGGATCCGAGGAAGTATGAAAGCACGGCATTGCCTGTCACACGAGATGAGCATTCAGCAGCATTTACAAGAAGAAATCAAGTTACTCACCAGCCCATTGCCCAAAAATGGAAATGCACACGTTGCAGCAAAGACGGTAAACGGAAGGACGGTCGCGGAAGAGAGCGCGGTAGTCCCACCAGCGCTTGTCGGCACCATTCATGTCGAGAAGTTCCTCATACTCTTGAAGCTGAAGCTTCACCCAGGGCGAGTCAGGATTGCCGTTTCCGTGATACTTGGTGAGAACATCTAGAAACGCCGTGTTAGCATATTTCTCACATTACTTGATCTGGCTTTTACCTCGAGCTGCCTCCTTTTTATTGTTAACGAACAACCATCGAGGTGACTCGGGAAGGAACATGCAGAAGAGAACGATGAGGCCAGAGAACAGAGCCTGCATCCATGTAATCAATCTCCTAGGATGGCCGTGTTAGCATGTCTCTCTCTCACTATCTGATTGATATGGAGACGGACCAAGAGGCATCTCCGTGAATGTCGAGAGCTCCACGTGCGGTTCCCGAGGCGACAATGGCACCAGAGAACCAGAGAGTGTTGTACATAGCTCCAACCACACCGCGGTAGGCAGGGTGGTTGATCTCGACAACGTACATGGGACCGGCCGAGGCAGCGATGGAGACACCGAAACCAAGAAGGAAACGGCCGCCCATGAACTGGTCAGTGCCATTGGCAGTACTAGATCCATTCTCAGCGCCATGGTTTTCATTCTCGGTACGTGAATTTACAAACCCTTGAATGCAAGTTCCGACGATGATGATGGTGGCCCCGAAGAGCATACCGACGCGACGTCCCCAGGTGTCGAGAGCCGGACCGACGAAAGGAAGTGCGACGACACCACCGATTTGGTAGATGGAAGAGATAATTCCAGCCCAGATACCGTCGTTCTTCGCGCCGTACCGCTCCTTGAAGGATGGGTTTTGGAGCAGGTTGTTGATGAGAGAACCGTCGTATCCGTTCATGGTCGAACAGAAGAAACCGATGAGAGAGAAGGCGTAGATCATGATCTGAGCCTTTGTCCAGGCACTGGGAGGCTCCTTCAGCATGGCCTCGTTGAAGGCGTCGGAGCCGGTGACGACCTTGGTCTCGACTTCCTTCTGTAAAGCACAAGTTTGTTAGTAACATGCCAGGGACGAAGCTGTCAGTGCAGGAGCCATCGTGACTTGCCTTGTCGGAGTCATGATCGTCATGGTGGTGTGAGACGGTGTTGATAGTGTCAACCTTTTCGGACATCTTGGCGGCTGGTGGCAAGCTGCCAAAGTCGGTGTCCCTGGGAGGCTGTCGGTAGGAGGAAATTTGGAGTTGCCAATCACCATAGACGAGCTGCGAGTAATGGATGCTGAGGCGAAGAGCGTGTGGGTGGAGGATGAGGATGGAGAGCTCGAGAGAAGCGGCCAGGGATCGCGGGACAAGCTGAGGTTTTATGATTTTCGGCTTTCTTGGTTCCTGGTGGACGGGACGAGGAGCAACAATCCGATGGTGCTTGCCAGAGTGAGCCCCAACTTCTGATTCCCCATGCCCATCCCGGCCGTTTCGAGCGTACACCTCCATGCTGCTGCTACTGCATGCATCCATGCATCCATGCATGCATGGGTGTGGGAAGATGGTAGGAAGGACGGACCACTCTCACCTGGGCCCAAAACGGCGGCTGGCGTGGGCAAATCGAATCCTTCCTGCGTGAACTTCACCCTCACTTCTCGGCCCGCTCACACCCCCCCTTTGTTGATGACCCCTTGCCCTTGTCGGGTTGCAATGGAGAGGAGGAGATGCAAGTGTTGCTCGCCACTGGGGCGGTCCATGGACAAGTCTACCAGCGCCCGACAAATGGGCAGAACTTCGAGGCAGTCGCGTAGAAGTAGACGCCGTCAGCGGTTCTCGCCTATCATTGTCTAGCCACGATCTGAAGATTTCTCATCACGGATTTGAGCTTGACTGTCCGGGACCGCGACATTGCTTGGCAGGCACCGAGCATGAGTTCGCTGAAGTGCTTGATGGCTGCATCGCAATCAATGTGAGTTATTGGACTCGGTGGACGCCTGGGCAGTTCATCTACAACCCCATGGGGTGTCTCAATCAGCGTGAAAACGACCCCGAATCCCCAGATTCTCTGCCCGGCTGGTTCATCCAGTGCTGTGCCGTCCGTAGTGTGCTGTCCACGGTGTGTCGGGGCCGTTGAAGGATCACTGGAACGCAGCAATACCAGACGAAGCGGGCCGATATGGGGGGTGCTACTATGGCACCTTGCCGTTTGGCCTGAACAGCGCGCGCTTTGAATTTTGGTACAGGTCCCAATGCTGTCAATAGCATCAGAGGAAGTGCGAGACCACGCTGCTCTGCTCATCGCGATCCGCTCTCCGGATCAGCGGGTCGAAACACCCCGCAGTAAGAAGTGACTGGGGTGTCCGAGGATGCTGTACTTCCCTGAAGCGATGGGGAAAACTCAAAGAAGGTTATGTCTGTCGAATCTGGGGGAGCTTGTGGGCGTGTGGAGTCCTGGCTGGAGATGCTGCCCGTCTTGCCCCGAGTCAGCCAGGTCATGCTGTCTGGGGCATGGTCTCTCGACGACTCGTGTTCATTCGAAAGCAATGCTTCTTGTTGGCCTTTGGCAATAGCTTCTCCCAGCTGGAATCGCCTCTCCCCACAGTCGAATCCTTGTGGGACTATTCCGGCGCCCTCTCGGGATCTGGGGTTCACGTAGCCGAAGACACGAGCTGGTCGCATCCAGGGCACGCGGTCGGCTCGGTGGCGTCTGGGGATTTCGAGATGCGGGTGACCAGATGCTGGAGAGATCTGGAAAAGCAGCCGCCAAAGCCAAGAGAGACGCAAGGGGTGAGAATGACAGGAGCAAAAGTCGTCTCCAGCCGGCCCGTCTTTCCATGTGGCCTGAGCTAACGCCTGACGGCTCCATGTCACTTGCTGATGTTTTCTTAGCTGGATTTGCTTAGCATGAGAAGGAACCTACTTCAGTAGTACTCTCGCTTCAGAGTTGCTCTGAGAAGGGACATTCACGGAGATACCCCTGTCCTTCATCTCATGTCTCTCCCGCGAGAGTTCTGCATTATGATCAACTACTTTCATTGCAGCACACTGATCACCAATCTTGGCGTACCTCCGGATAGCAGTCAACAACGACGAGCAATCCGCTGGACGCACTTCGAAGCAGTAGTTCCCTTCGAAAGGGACAATTGGCATCTTGGAACACTCTGCAGCTGCGAGGTGCATCTCCGGCGTAAGGATTGGCTTCCATGTCTCTTCACTAACAATCACTCTCATCCACTCATCGGTCAGTCAATGCCAAATCGCGAGTCATCATCGAGTTGACAAATGCCTATCTGCAGACTAACTCACTCCCGAAGGCCGTGTCTCCGTGTCTCCTCCGTTCATCCCCTTCTTCAGGTCTGCACGCTATGCCTTTCTGGTTGACGGGCCGCCTTCCTCCGCCCTGAATGTCTCCTCGAAGCGGCAGTCCAGACCGGCGAACGCCTCTAGACCCTTTTCGACCGGACTGAGGTAGCCGGGCTCCATGATCGCCGGCACACCCCTGTGTCTGCAGCCTCAAGTCCCAGTTTTGGAAAAGTCGACAGAGAATGCTGGCATCCCACGTCCATGACAGATTGGAAGGATCGAAGCAAGGACATCCTGACCGCTGTTCATCCGTCTACTCGTCGGTCTCAACGACATCTGAATGGCCCGGGGCGCACTGAGTGGTGGAATCCCGCCCTGCGAGTAGGCCCGACAAAGATCAATCGGGTGCACACGCGACCCGTCAGCAGCGAGCGCGGGTCTCCCTGGTCCTCGGGGCCGTGAGTCGGATCATTGTCTCCTCTTCAGGAGCGACTGGCATCCCGGACCAGGCCCGCCAGCACGAAGCGGGCCGTCATCCAACGCCACACTGCGCTCGTACCACAATAGATGCATCCAAAGCTCATCACTCTTGTTCCTGGCCTGATGCGTTCGCGAGAAGTCAGCCTCACCGACTGCTTCCATTTATCGATCATCCGGGGCCGAGGACTTTTACTATGCCGCTGCGAAGTCGGCTCTGTCAAATTATGCTGCCAATCCTACCATCGTGTCACGAGCCAGGATAACGTCGCAGGGAAAAGGGCTCAACGGGCTAAGTTAGGGAAGTCCATAGGAATTAGGAGTTATAAGGAGGCACTAGGTAACCCCTAGATAAGTCCCCTAGCCCTTACCTAATAGTTAGAGGGCTAGAGAAGAATATTTAACCTTAGCTATACCTAACTATACTAACTCTCTTACTCTATACTATACCGTTTATAATACGTTCTTCTCTTATACCTATATTAATAGGGGTATAGACCGTTAGAGTAGTATAATATATAATAATATAATACCTACCTATAGGTCTACTAGGGAGATAAATATAATATTGCTATTAAGATCCCCTACTAGCTAGGAGTAACTAAATAGCTAAATATAGGATAAGACGCCTACTAAGTAGAATAGTAATAAAGGTACTAGTAGAGAACTAAGTAGTTAATTAATAGAGGCTAAATTAGATCGGCTTATTAAGGAGGAAGAGAAGAAAGAGTAGCTAAAGTATAAATAGGAATATCTTAAGGCCTTAAGGGCTAGCTAACTATTAACCCTAATAAATAACCCTACTACCTACTAGGTAGTTATTAGTAGCGAATTAAAGAAGCACCGATCGGAGCTCTAGGGGAAGTATCTTCTAATACTTAAGTATAAAGGGGGTACCTAGACTGACTTTAATTAATTTATATTTAACCTTAACGCGCGATTTAAGATAAACGAGATTATATTAGACCTCGAAAAGGTGCTATTTACTACTAGGTATCTAGAGAGACTAGTAGCAAAGCAATAGACCTTATACCTTTCTATTAATTATAGTAATAAGGCGAAGGATATTACTTAGGTAGCGATAAAGGATTAGTTAGCTAATAGTATAGCTAATATAGGGTCTAGGACCCTTAGTATATAAACCTAGCTTAAATAGGCCTACTAGTAACTAGGATAGTTATACTAGAGCTTTATTAACTATTATAAGGGGATTAAGGTAGAGAGCCCTTATTAATAACTAGAGGAGATCTAGGTAGCTAACGTAGTAGCTAGGCTAAACCCTAAGCTCTAATACTACGTTATAGCGAATAGGTTACTAAAATCGCAGCTTAACCTTAATACTAAGGCTAGAAATACTAAACTTATAGTTAATATATAGATATATAAGGCACTAGTGAGGAACTAAGGGACTAATAATAAGGGGTAATAACTAGAGGGCTAACCTACTAACCCGGAGGGACTAACCGAGGCCTTAAAGGAGCAAACTCACTTAGGCTATAGTAATACTAATACTTACTAGGAGGATACTAAGGACTAGGATACTAGGAAGGAAATTATCTATTATAGTTATAAGAAAAGGGGCTATATCGCGCTAAGGTACTTATACTACTAGAAGTATAGCTACCCCCGCTATAAAGGAAAACCCTACCCTAGTTAAAGACTAGAGGAGAACTAGGTAGTAACGCGTATAGTTTAATAGGGTAGTAACTAGCTATATTATATTAAAGCGATAATATAGGTCTAAGTAGCGGGTAGCTAGAAGACTAGTGCCGCGCTTATTAATTATAGGGCTAATAAGAATATTATAGACTAGAGGATTATAACTAATACCTAACTAGAGGCTAATAAGTCAGAACCTATTAGGGGAATATAGGTATCCAAGGGACCTAACTATAGTATATAGAAGTTAGTAACCTAGATAACTAATAGGGTAGGTATCTAGCGAATAGCTTCACACGACTTTAGGATTAGTAATAGTAATAGTTATAACGCTATCCTAGGTATCCCTTAGTATATAGTAGAGCGCCCTAATCTTAATTAGAGGGAGTTAGACTAGACCTTTCCCCTATATAAGAAGAGTATCTATCTTATTATAACTACGAGGGAACTTAGGCGCGTTAAGAACGAGGTAAAAGTAATACTTATAGGGGTACTATAGGTTAACTATATATTAACTACTAGCTACTAGGAGGATACCTAAGACCCTAAGGATACTAAGGAAACTAAAATAAATATCCTACTAGAGTACTAGGACTTTTAGAAGGTATTTAATATTAACCTAGCAAGAGCTATACTAGAGTTTAGGACTACTAGGGGCTACCTTATTAACCTAGAGCCTAGAACTAAGCCTCTATTTAGGCCTATCTACCTACTAGCTAAGAAGGAGTTAGAAGAGTTAAGGGATTATATCTATAAAGCCCTATAAAAAGGATAGATTTACCTATTAGTAAGCCTAGTAGGGGCGCTAATTCTATTTATCCTAAAAAAGGGAGGTAAGTTAAGGTTATATATAGACTACTAGGGACTTAACTAGGTAACTACTAAGAACCGCACCCCTATCCCTCTAATTAATAAGATCCTTAACTAACTCTTAGGAGCTAAGTACTTTACTAAGCTTAATCTTAAGGATATATACTACTAGGTAAGGATCCGGGAGGGAGATAAGTAGAAGATAGCATTCTATATATAATATAGCTACTACGAATATTACGTTATACTATTCGGGCTCGTTAATATACCTACTACCTTTTAGACGTTTATTAACGAGTTACTTATAGGCCTAGTTAACGTTATTTATATTATATATTTAGATAATATCCTAATTTTTACTAATAATATAGACTCCTATATAGAGGCTATGAGATAGGTACTCACCTAGTTAGAAGCTAATAGCCTCTATATAAACCCCGATAAGTATAAATTTCATAAGGAGGAAATTAAATTCCTTAGGTTTATAGTCTTAGTAAATAGAGTTACTATAGAATATAAGAGGGTCTAGGTAATAGCTAAGTAGCTAGTACCTACTATAATATAAGAGATTTAATAATTTCTAGGATTTATAGGGTTCTATAGGAGATTTATTAAGAATTATTCTAAGATTTATAGCCTACTTACTAACTAACTTACTAATATAGCTAAGGGATAGCTAGTAATAACTAGGGAGGTATAGGTTACTTTCTACTAGCTCTGCGCTTTATTTATAGAAGCGCCTATACTACGCTACTTTAATCCTATACTCCTAATCTGAGTTAAAACTAATATATTAGACTTTATAATAGGGGTAATACTAAGCTAGCTAGAGGGGGATATATAGAGACTAGTAGTATTTATATCTTAGAAGCTTAAGGGCGCGTAACTATAATATAGCACGCTAGAGGTAGAGCTACTAGCTATTAGGGAGGTAGTAGTAAGGTAGTAGCACTACTTATTTTACTCCTAGTATTATATCCGATTTATTACTAACTACCTAGGTTACTAATACCTCGCTAATAAGAAGACGCTAAGTAGCTACTAGGCTTAGCTATTATAAGACCTATTAATATTTAACTTTAAAATTAAATACTAGCTAGGTCGCTATAACCTAGCTAATAGCCTATCTTAGAGACCTAACTATACCCTAGAGGATAGGGAAATTATTAAAGCTAGGGACTCGCTCCTATAAGACTTCTTATAACGTTTTAATAATACTACTATTTAAAAGGTAAGCACCGGGTAGTAACGAGGTACCTAACTACTAAATACCTCGCTAGAGTAACTTATACTATCGCTCTAGGAATAAGTTAAAGAGGCCTAATAGAAAGACCCCTTTTATATTAATAAGGAGTAGGAATAGCGAGGTATAAGGTAGTTACTAGATAATACTAGTACCCTAAGATACTAGGGAGGGCTATATATCCTAGATAACTACCTACTTTAAAATAAAGTCCTTAGAGCCTTTTATAATAAACTATCTAGGGGTTACTAGGGGGTTACTAAGATACTAAAGAGGATTAGAAAATCCTTCTTCTAGAACGCGCAAAAGAGCAATATTAAAGAATATATTAAGACGTATATAACATACTAACGCATAAAGCCGAGATACTACCCCCTATATAGTAAACTAGCATCCCTACTAGTACCTACTAGGCCCTTTAAGTAAATATTAATCGACTTTATTACTAAATTACTATTATTACCCACGACTAAAAACAAGCCTTATAATACTATCCTCGTTATTATTAATTAATTCACGAAATACTCCCTATATATCCCTACTAGGGAGTTACTTACTACTAATAGGTTAGCTACGCTACTAACTAAATACGTCTTCCTTATATTTAGGCTCCTAGAAGCTATTATATCTAATCGGGGATCGCTATTTACTAGTAACTTCTAGTCTAAAGTATACTACCTACTAGTTATTAAGAGGAAGATTAATACTGCTTTCTATCCCTAAACTAATAGCTAAATAGAACGCTAGAACTAGAGTATTAAGTACTTTTTAAGGACTTTCTATAATATTAACTAGGACGACTAGGTAATATAGCTCGACCTAGCCTAATTCGTTTATAATAACTCCTACTATAAAGCTACTAAGATATTACCCGCTAAACTACTAATAGGGTATTCCCCTCGTAAGCCTAATAACGTTAAACCCTAGTTAAAAGTTTTAGTCCTAGTAGTATATAAGAGAATCTATAGCTTACTTACCTAGAGGTTAGCTATTACTAACTTACTTTAGAAGTATAATAATATATATAGCAAGTTCTATAATTAGAGGAGAACCCCTATTATTTTCGCTATAGGAGACCTCGTCCTACTTTTAATAAAAAATATCAGGCAGAGGCAGCCCTCCTATAAACTTTCTAATAAATATTTAGGCCTATTTAGGATCTAATAGGTAATTAACAGGGGACGGGCGTATAAGCTATAGATAGATAAAAATTACTAAATCTATAATATATTCGCGCCTACGCAACTAGAACCCTTTTTTAGCTCAGCCGTTTTACTATAAGATATCCTAATTAACGATAATAATAATATCTATATAGTAGACCATATCGTTACCTATAGGGGACCTAGATAAAACTATTAGTACCTTATTAAATAGAAGGGCTATAGCGAACTAGATAATTCATAGGAGCTATAATATAACGTATTAATAGACTTATAAAGCGATTATAAAGCCTAATTACAAGCAAAAGCATTATAATCGCTATATAATTCAATAGATAACTTAATAAGTAACTAGTAGTTAGGCAGAAATAGGGCATGCTAGCCGGGTATCTTAATTCACTAGCCCAAAAGCCCCTAATAAGGCGGAAAGAGACTAGAAAAATACCTAAAGGTAACTAACTACTACCTAGAGGTTATTAGCAGCTTATTAGGGGCGCTCCTAAAAATTTTAAATCCACTAGGCGCTAGCGCCCTTAGCATTATTATTATTCCTTATTATCTCCCCCCGAAACAGACAGAGCAATTAAAACCTCGCGATAAATATTTAGGCCTATTTAGGATCTAACGGGTAATTAACAGGGGACAGGCGTATAAGCTACAGATAGATAAAAATTACCAAATCCATAATATATTCACACCTACGTAACTAGAACCCTTTTTTAGCTCAGCCGTTTTACCACGAGATATCCTAATTAACAACAATAATAACGTCTATATAGTAGACTATATTATTACCTATAGGGGACCTAGACGAAACTATTAGTACCTTATTAAATAAAAGGGCTATAGCGAACTAGATAATTCATAGGAGCCGTAATATAATATATTAATAGACTTATAAAGCGATTATAAAGCCTAATTATAAGCAAAAGCGTTATAATCGCTATATAATTTAATAAATAACTTAATAAGTAACTAGTAATTAGGCAGAAATAGGGCATACTAGCTAGGTATCTTAATTCACTAGCCTAAAGGCCCCTAATAAGGTAGAAAGAGATTAGAAAAATACTTAAAAGCAACTAACTACTACCTAGAGGTTATTAGTAACCTACTAGGGGCGCTCCTAAAAATTTTAAATCTACTAGGCGCTAGTACCCTTAGTATCGTTATTATTCCTTATTATCTCCCCCTAAAATAAATAGAGTAGTTAAAACCTCGCGATACTACTTTAAGTTAGAAATACTAACTAGAGGAGTACTAATAAGGTACTAGTAGAGATTAGGTTAACTTATTACCTTATTATAAGCCTTATTTACCTCCTTAGCACGCTTAGCTCGCGTATCCTATATATCTAGCTACTTACTAGCTAACCGCTCTATCTCTAAGTAGTAGTAGCGGAGCTCCTCGTTCTACTTATATAATAACTTAGTCTACTTCTTAGCCTCCTTAATAAAGCGCTACTAATACCTAGCTATATCCTCTAAGGCGACTACCTAATAGTTCTCTATCTCTATAGAGATCTTAGCTTCCTTAGCCTTATGCTTCTTAAGCGTTATAATAGCCTCGTTCTTCTTAACTTAGAGGGCTTTCTTAACTATAAGCTAGATAGCGAGGATCTCCTCCTAAATATAATTAGATACTAGGGGTAAAGTACTAGGGAGGTACTAGGGACCTACCTAGTTCTTAGCGTACTATACCTAAAGGTCGGGCTAGGAACTAGCCTCGTTTATAAGGCGTTTAATCTTATTAGTAGCGCCTAATATATAATAGGTAGCTTATAGCGAGTTAGTAGATAAGAAATAGAAAGCATTAAGTATAATATATAGTAATATAAGCCTTACTATTACCTATTTTAATATAACGCTTATATTTAGCAGAGGTATCTAAGAAATAAATAAATTAATAGCAAATTTAAAACCTAAAACTAGCGAAGTACTAAATAAGTACTAGATAAGCACTAGGGGAGGACTAGAAACTTACTATTACTCTTAAAATAAAGAATTAAGCTTATAAGGAGCTTAATATAGGGGAGATCCTCCTTAGGGGGCTCCTACTTCACTATAGCTAGGAGGTATTAATAGCAGGGGTACCCCTAGAGTATACCTATAGTAGGGAGGGGAGCTTTATTAATAGAGTTAGTAGTATTAGTAGTAGAGGATGATATAATAATAAATTCATTATATAGTAATTAAGATAAAGTTATTAGTAGGGGAGCAGGAGGCTAATAGTAACTTATTAGCGTTAGTAATAGTTATAAGTCTAAAGAAGTAAGAAGAAGAGATTTTAATAGGGTAGAATTTTAAACGATATTTATACTTATTTAACTTAACGCTAAAACTAGCCTTTTACGCAGCCTAAAGGAGGATAATCTCTAAATAATTATATTATTTAACTTTATATAACTTTACTATAAATAGGGAGGTACTAGGTAGTCACGGGATAATAACTAGTAACCCCCTATACTATAATAAAAGCCTTCTTTATCCCTAGAGGGAGAATACCCTTATTAGACCTATAAAGGAGCTAAAAATATAATAATAAGTAGAAAATATAATAATTTAGAGGGTAAATCTAAAGTAATAAAAACGAGCCTAAGTAATAATACGTTTTAGTATAACCCTATAAAGGAAAGAGCAGCCCTCGTAAGGGGGTTTAGCTATAACTATCCGGATAACTACTAGGTAGTCCTAGACCTATTAGATAAAGCTATAAGAGTAATTAGAGTAGGGGGACTAGCCCTATTACTAGCTTATTACTCCTCTAAGCTATAAAGTCCCTTACTACCTAGATATAAGAGCTATAAGAGTAACTAGGGTAGAGGATAGGTACCCTATTATTAGTTAATAACTCCTCTAAGCTACCTAGCTATCTAAGGAAGAGTTATATAGCTAGAACGAGGGATGCTGAATTCTAGTCCTATAGAAACTAGGAGGTTATAAAGTCTTATAGGGAAGTACTAAGTGCCCTCTAGATAACTATAGAGTAAACTAGTCTAAGGGCAGACTAGTTTAGAGGGGGGGGATCGTATTATAAGCTAGGATAACGTCGTAAGGAAAAGGGCTTAATAGGCTAAGTTAGGGAAGTCCATAGGAGTTAGGAGTTATAAGGAGGTACTAGGTAACCCCTAGATAAGTCCCCTAGCCCTTACCTAATAGTTAGAGGGCTAGAGAAGAATATTTAACCTTAGCTATACCTAACTATACTAACTCTCTCACTCTATACTATACCGTTTATAATATATCGGGACTTGGAATATTTGCCCAGGGACGCAGACCTGTCTTTTATGGACCAGTGCGCCCACTTCTCGATTTCTTGCAACCCGGGCTTGGTACTGACATAGTTACGGCATCCCGTTGAAAAGGACGAATGGCTCAGCTTTTGCAATTAGGAAGCTTTGGTCACGGGCAGAGAAGCCCGGCGCAATCACCCATGCTGATAATGCATCATGCGCATTGTGATCCGCCAGATGGCACTCAGCCGTTTCGTTCAAACTTGAGACTACGGGACGATAGCGACCTCAACTACACCTCGGATGCAACCCTCTTGGTAACCTCAGCACATCTTCATCGTCCGTTGCTACCTTGAAAGCGATCGACATGCACACAATAGATTACAGATGCATCGGTCTGGGCAGGCACTCACCGAAGAACACTATGTGAAAGCTAAGGCCCCAGTCGTCAGCCGGATCTGACATTCTGCGATCACGGTGGCAAGCTTCGGCCGCGTTCCGGCTTGGAAAGCTGCGTGTCTGACACCAGCAGACTTATGGTCAGTCATTATTCCCAGAGATAAATCCCACTCGAGCAATCAGGATTGCCTGCACATACGAAGCCGTAAGCTCCAGCATGCATGCATGTTCCCTATGCCAAGGCTTGGAGCCTTAGGGTCAGGAGCTGCCGCTGCAGGGCTCGCGCCGACAAGCCGCCTCCTCTCGGCGGCGACACAGCCCTTGGGAATTTGTATCAGAAACGTTGGAACACAAGGCGGCAAGCAGCCAAGTCTTGGGGTACAAGGCAATGACCAGGTCTCATGCATCCAACCTATTCAAACCCGATGTTTAAATCGGGACAGACTAGAAGGCCATCATGATGTCCATCTTCCCAGATCGGATTCTTGCGGCGGAAATTTCAGTAGTCGTTCATCTTTGTTTGTCCGGGGCTTCGATACATCAATTTCGCCAGTTTTGCGGCAACGTCTTCCGCGGACTCTCTCCAATCAAAAAGTCGAACACAGATGGCTTCGAACGTGGACGAACATCCACTCTCGTGATTGAGCCCATATAGGGCGGCGCTAACGGAACGCCTTTCCTGAAAGAAGACCGGGATACTACCCTCCTATGCCCCCCAAAGTGTGGATGGATCCGCGGTTCTGGATTTCGTGCCCCGTTGGAACTAAGTAAGTTGCGTCTCCTAATGCAGGTTACTCTTCGTTCGTGAGCCCGCAAGGCTTCGCCGATTATTGGAACAGACAATCTTCGTGGTGTTAGGTTGTCTAACCCTGACTATCCGCATCGAACGAAGTGAAGCCAAGCCACCAGGCTGATGGTTATGGCTGCAGCACCTTGCTCTTGGACGAGACACTGGGGAACATCAGCGGCTAGAAAGGCCTCAGTCTATAATCTTCCTGATCGTTGTGCCTGGCCGCCAAATGACCTGTCAACGAATCACGCGCCTGTAACTCCGGGTTTTCTCGGCGCCCAGGAAGGATGAGAAGGAGGTGGGTGGTTCGACGGAAGAGCAGCAGGCATGTTGCCATTTGGTCGGGTGGTCGAACGTCGTGGTGGTGTCAAGGGCAGGGGCGAAGGCTCTCGTGGGCGCCGAGCCTTGCAGATCGGGGTCCGCGTCTTTTGGCCGTTCGGGATCGCGTTGCGTATCTCCCGTTAGTTACTCATACGTTGAGTCTCACGGAATCGAGCCAGTCCTTTTCATCAGGCTTCGTCTCACAGTATCCGGCTGGCGTGCAAAACCTCTTCATGGCGCGATGATCACCCTCCTCTCAGCATTCATGATCAACAGCTAGGCATATTTCTGCTCACTCGAGTTCCCATAACAAGCATGTGGAACAGCTCAAGACGTAGCAGACTGCTGATGCATCTTCTTCGGGGTGAGAACCTTGCTATTTTATCCATGATGCGACGTCTCTGTGCCAGTCTAGTAAGGTTGTCTACCTCGCACCGATTTGGCGAGATCGTGGATGTGTACTATATTGAAGGTATACGCCTCACCACTATTTCCCACTTTGAAGTCTCTGTGATTGAATCACGCGAACGCAATTTACTGTCTAAACAATTTGTGCTGCTTCAGATAGCCCTCCCGACAACGCAAGCGTTTTAACCGCAATTCTATTGGCAATCCACGCGCAATTACACACAATATTCGAAACGTCCGAAAAGCGAAGAATATCCTTCAAGCTTCTCGATCTCGAGGCATTAGAAAGGTTCCTCTTCACCCTCTTACGATCAGCCGAGGTGCCCATGTTTCAGGTCCTTTGAGCGATATGAGTTTCCATATCGCCAAGTAGTGGATTACTGGAGAACGATTCCACATTTCGTGAAAAAGAAACACTATCCTGTACCTTTCAGCCGCTGTGATGGGAGATGAGCTTCTTGAAACTCCCCATTGTTGGCTTCTACGCAGACCCGGGTCCGTTCGAATCGAGCCCACAAAGCCTCAGCTTAAGATCCATTACAAGTGCTTGGAATCACCGCGGGTATTTCCGATTTGAACTGAGCACGGCATTGGGTTGTATCTAGCTTGCCAGCTCGGACATCGGGCTGTCACGGATATCCAGCACAATGGGTTCTTCTATGATCCTCATACATTCTGTTGCGGACCCTTCAGTTTAGTATCATCGTGAATTGCTGAACAAACTGATGAAAGTCGCCAAGTCGAACTTATAAGGGGTAGATATCGGCTTCACGAATGTTCCTGTTGAAGCTGGAAGGCGTTAGCGCCAGGACGTGAGCTCCTCCCGCAAACAACGGCACGTTTTCGTATCTGGAAATCATGGGTCACCATGATACGCACTTTTTTGGTTTTTTGGTTCTTTTTTTTAATATGAAAACATTCCTTGAGACTATGCGCAGTCAAATGTACGCGCGATCACGCAGGCCAATACGACATGCTAGATGATGTTTTCAGAACGACGCTTCTGGAATTCCCTCCTATGTCCGGGCTCAAGTGACCAAATGCAATAATCTCTTGAAAGATTTAATTTGTTCTTCACGGGTACAGCTTGAAGTGGTAACAGCCGCAACGAATTCGAGTAACTGCTACCCTTCGTCCACTTCCAATCGCTAACTCGCTTACTCAACGTGCGTCAAGGTGACGACTCTATGGCCCTTTATCTCGCCTCAGTTTGAAGATTGCGTGAGATTCAGCAAGTCGAAACGGTTTATACCTGTTTGCTGTATGCCCTGAATGCTAGTCCAGAGGCTTCTTGCTGCCCCCAATGAGCTATGGCGCACAAAAGCACCGCTGAAGATTCAGTCCATGTCATAGCGTCTTTCGAAAATTCCTAGGTAACAGTACTGATGTTATATGAGATCCCGGGAGACAAGGGCTACCTTTAGGTCTCTTCAGCTTCGTACGAACTGACCCTCCGAGGAAAGTCTAAACAGGTCAACTACCGGGTTGGCCAAATTATCCCCCAAAAGGAACTCGACGCCGGAGTCGGGACTTTTCACGGGTATGGAGGATAAACTGCTCTGTTGGAAATATGCAAATGTCGTATTCGTTCTGTTATTCGGTGCGATTAGATTATGAGACAATAGATTGCCACTCTGAGGGTAAACGGTAGGGACCAATATTTGAAGCTAGTCAATGAATCAGGAAGCTACTTCCGTTCCTGCGAAGAACGTCCATGAATATCATACCAAGGCTTGACATATTTCTTTATGTCAACAGCACCCTAAAACGGCGCCCAGAGTATCACTCGACGTCTTGTTGACTGATTCTACGTCGATTCAGGCAGCAAATATGTCTCAGTTTTGAATCGAGTGCCCTTTTTCAAGATTGTACAAACTACCAACCTTACAGTTCAAACTTTGGAGATCCCGAAGGCCTCGACCCCGCTGCGTGATGAATAACCGACGGTGCCAAAAATGGCCTGATGATATACTAGAAGAGACGGAGACGCCGAGAGGCTAGTGGAGAGCTGCGGCTGAGATGCATTGAACGCCGGGCCGATCCCGAGGTACCGAGGCTCGTGTCCCATAAGACAGAATGGCATATTGTTTTCCTCCCTGGCCTCCACTGCCAAAAGTGCCAAGTCAACGAAAACGAAATTTCATCCTCCTAAAAATGGCGAGAACTTTCCTCGGCATCCACAATTATTGTCACTTTGCAGCGGCGTCAATGATGGACCTTGAAGTCAGGGGGCCGATGGACTGATATTTAGATGGCCGCCGTGCCCGGCCTCTCTTCCCCCTGCTCTCCGTCCGAACTCATCGCCAACTACCGTCATTCGTTTCAACGCCGCCAACATGAGTGCCCTCGTTACCAGGGGCTCCGAGTTCGAGTACCGGACAGCCACGCTCAACGGCAAACTTACAACTACATTCACGCGGAGCCAGCCTCGGGCAAGGTCGTGGGCACCATCTTCCTCATCCACGGCTGGCCCGATGTGTCCCTCGGATGGCGCCACCAGATACCCTTCCTTTTGTCCAAGGGTCTCCGGGTCGTCGCCCCGGACATGATGGGCTATGGAGGAACCGACGCCCCCGAAGACGTGAGCTTCTAGCGAGTTCGAACATATCACAGTCGCAGAAGCCGAAACACGACTGACCACCAAAACCAGCACTTTCAAGCGCGCCTCAGACGATATCGCCGCGCTCGCAAGCCACTTGGGGCTATCGCGCATCATCCTCGGTGGACATGACTGGGGCGGTGCGGTCGTGTACCGCGCGGCTCTCTGGCACCCTGAGCTGGTGTCCGCCTTCTTCGTCATCAGCACGCCGTTCGCAGCTCCGCGCATCACGTACGTCGACCAAGCCGTGGCGATACCGACGCTACACTATCAACTCCAATTCCGCACCGATGCCGTGCAGGACTACATCGGGCCTAGAAACGCGCAGAACGCCACCCGCGTGCGGCAGATCCTGAACACCATCTACGGAGTCACGCTCCCCGATGGTACGTGGGCTTTCAACTCCAGCGCCAACAGACTGGATTTCGAGCTTCTCGATGGCGTAACGGAAGACTCCCCGTTGCTTACCCAGGAGGAGATGGACTTCTACGTAGAGAGCTACACCAGCGATCCTGTTGAGAAACGTCCTATAGGGCCATATTTATAGTTACTAAAGAGCTTATTCTATTATAATAAGAGTAGCTATAACGTGGTTACTTATAACTATAGTTAGAGGAATAACCTGTAGAAAAAGGTCGCTCTAGAGCTAATATTAGTTATATACTACGCTAGGAACGGGCGATACTAAAGGTATTATAATATACCCCCCTAGACGTAGTAGTAGCTAGAAAGACGCCTAATTATATAGTATCCCTTATAATACCTAAATATAAAGCAATATATCTATAAATAACCAATTAATAAGCCTACTTATAAAAGAAATAATAAGGTAAAGTTATTTATATTAGATATAAATATAGTATAAATAGTTATAGTTTTCTACTTTTATAATTATTACTATTATTATTATAATACCTTTTATTTACTAACTCTTACTAATAGTAATAGAAACTATTATCTCTTATTCGCTTAGGTAGGGTAGCTACTATTATATTAGCTCTAAGTAAAATAACTAGCTAGCCTCCTACCTTTTCAACTCTTCTCTATATATAATATAATAATTATATATATACCTAACTTTAGCCCTAATAATAACCTTATTACGCGCGCGTATATATACTTATATTATATATCAATCTTAGAGCTATTATAATATATTAATATATCTATAGATACCTCCTAAAAAGAAGACTAGTTAGACTATAGCCCTTAAGAAGGCGCGCGCTACTAAAGGTAAGAATAAAGCTAGGGGTAGAGGGGCACGCCCTCCTCCCCTAGAGAGTAATAATAAGGTTATATATATATTACTCCTTCTTATTATAAGTATATATTATATTAACATATAATATAGTAAGTAGATAAATAAAGTAGAAGTAACTTATAGAGAATAGCTCTAAGGGTAAGGGTTTAGAGCTTAAAAGGCCCTAGGGTTATTGTCCTAAGTAGTTTAAGAGGATAGCTCCTAATAAGTTATAATCTCTTTATTACTATAACTATTAAGTTCGGAATTACGCCGTAGCCCCTTTATAAAAAGACTATAACAAATTTATCTAGTTCGCAAGCATAATTTAGGAAATACTATATAGGTGTTTTAACCTATACCCTCTACTAGTTAAGGAAAATAATATAAGAACCCTATATATTCCTACTTCTTATAAGCAAACCCTTATGTAAAGTTAGATACGCGCTATCCTAGGGCTAATTATATTAGAGCTAAACGGGCTACTAAGGCTCTTATAGCCTAGAAATACCCTCGCTAAACCTTCTAATAAGGTAGTACGAAAGCTACTATATAAGATAACTCCTTAACCTAAAAGGTTAACCTTCTAGTAAGGTGCTATAAATACTATTATATAAGAGGTAACTCCTTAACTAAAGAGGTCTTTCCTAAGAGGTTCTTATAGCTAGAAGTATAAGAAGCTCTACTATTATAAGCAAGGCCTTATATCTCTCCCTCTTCCTTATCCTTATCCCTTAACGATATTAATACTAAACCCTATATATAAATATACTAAGCCTAAGTAAGGTATACCCTTTAGTATAAATACTATAAAAGGGATTACTAGAGGGCTTAGCCTTAATATAATTAATAAAACCTGCTCCTTTATTAACTACTCTATTATATATAGAGAGCGTATTATTAATATAGCCCTTAAGAGGGCTTATTTTAATACCCCTATAAGGGACTTTATAAGGTATAATAGTATTAGAGCTAAGTAAGTAAACTTAGTAGTAGAAGTTTAATAGGTTATTATATACCCTATAGAGTAGCCGTTCTTTAAGTAGGTCCTCTATATTACTAAGGCAGAGGTAGCCTAGGTAGCCTAGGCCTATTAGGGCTTAAACGTTAGTAAGTACGACTTATGCTAACTGCTTTAATATAGAGAGAGCGTTACTAATAATAGCATAGTAAAAATAATAACGACTTATAGCGGATAAAGCGGTAATAGAGGCGGTATTTAATAGCAGCGCGGGTAGTGCGCGAGAGGATAAGTCGATAGTTTCGTAGTTTAAATAATTAAAACCCACGTTATTATTAATATAAAGTTAAAGATCGTGAGGCCATTGATAGGTATATATTATAAGAATACCGAAGGTATATCTTAAAAGAAAAATATATATAATCTTATAAGAGTTATATAAACCTTAATAAATAACTATAGTATATATAGTTATATACCTATATAATATCTCTTTAATAATACTTTAATACCTATAAAACATAAAATAATAACTATAAAAGTATTTCCTTTATGGAATAAATACTTTAAGAATCTAAATAAATTCTAATAATAGTAATAACCGTATATATATATATTTATTTATAATCCTTAGCTTTATGGCTATAAATATATAGAAATTGCGCACGGACCACATAGTGATCTAAGCGCGATTTCTGCTTAATAAGCTACTGCGTTATAGTTACGTTTCAGAATATCTTACCCCTTACTTCACGAGGGTAGGATTTATAACTTAGAGATAATAATATTAATAATATTATCAATATTTAACGATTTCTTTATTAATTAATTCCAGGAAAAATACCCCCTTATGCTTAAATTTATCAGCTTTTATTATAATATCACTCAGCCTATTAATATCTATTATTCAGGCTGTTTTACCGCCCCTTTCGCTACTTATATACCTATTCTTACATATATAAGTGCGGCTATGGTTAGGAAAGGATCACGTGACTAAAGGCTACATATTATTAGGAGGCGCGGAGTTAGAAGGTCTGTTGCACTTGAGCAAGTAAAATCACTATGCAGTGGCCAGAGGCCTTACTATAACTATATTAAGTTCGGAATTACACCGCAGCCCCTTCGTAAAAAGACTATAATAAATTCACCTAGTTCGCAGGTATAATTCGGAAATACTATATAAGTATTTTAACTTATACCCTCTACTAGTTAAGGAAAATAATATAGGAACCCTATATATTCCTACTACTTATAAGTAAACCTTCTATATAATACTATATAAAGTTAGATATACGCTATACTAGGGCTAATTATATTAGAGCTAAACGGGCTACTAAGGCTCTTATAGCCTAGAAACGCCCTTGCTAAAACTTCTAGCAAGGTGCTACGAAAGCTACTATATAAGATAACTCCTTAACCTAAAAGGTCGACCTTCTAGTAAGGTGCTAAAGGTGCTATAAAAGCCACTATACGAGATAACTACTTAACCCAAAAGGTCGACCTTCTAGGAAGGTGCTAAAGGTGAACGCTACTATACGAGAGGTGACTCCTTAACCAATGAGGTCTTTCCTAAGAGGACTATAACTATATATTAGAATATTACTAACCTTATTATTATTATAATCCCTGAGGAAATAGATAGAGAGGAGGGTATTAATAAAGGTAGTTTAAAGCCCCCTCCTAGCGCTCCTCCCCCTAGTAGAGGTATAGAAGTAGAGTAAATACTCCTATTTAATAAGCGCTACTTTTAATATATTTTAAGTAAGCTCTTAGGCTTATTAGATAGAAAGTACTTATATAATATAGGAAGTAAGTATAACTATTATTATAAGAGTAAGGTACCTTTTTAATAGATAAGTACCCCTATTATTATTATAACCTATTAATATACTAAAGCTAAGACTTTAAAAGACCTAGTAATTAGAAAGGTAAGACTTTATATATACTTCGCTTCTATAACTATCTTCTTATATAGCTTATAATGCCTTACCTATTAGAGAGCTATTAAGCTTGGAATTACGCCGCAGCCCCTTCGCAAAAAGACTATAACAAATTCACCTAGTTCGCAGGTATAATTCGGGAAATACTATATAGGTATTTTAACTTATACCCTCTACTAGTTAAGGAAAATAATATAAGAACCCTATACGTTCCTACTACTTATAAGCAAATCCTCGCATAAAGTTAGACGCACTATAGCACTAGGGCTAATTATATTAGAGCTGAACGGGCTACTAAGGCTCTTATAGTAATGCCCTTGCTAAACCTTCTAGTAAGGTGCTATAAAAGCTACTATATAAGATAACTTCTTAACCTAAAAGGTTAACCTTCTAGCAAGGTACTAAAGGTATTATAAACGCTACTATATAAGAAGTAACTCCTTAACTAAAGAGGTCTTTCCTAAGAGGTTCTTATAGCTAGAAGTATAAGAAGCTTTATTATAAGTAGGGCCTTATACCTCTTACTCTTCCTTATCCCTTAATTATATTAGCACTAGACCCTATATATAAAAACGCTAAGCCTATACGAGGTATACCCTTTAATACTAATAATATATAAGAGCTTACTAGAGAGTTTAATATTAATATAATTAATAAAACCCGCTCCTTCTTTAACTACTCTATTATATTTAGAGAGTATATTATTAATATAGCCCTTAAGAGGGCTCTTATTAATACCTCTAGAGGGGATACTTACTATTATATTATAGCTAAGTAAGTAGACTTAGTAGTAGAAGCTAGGTAGGTTATTATATACCCTATAGAGTAGCCCTTCTTTAAGCAGGTCCTCTATATTATTAAGGTAGAGGTAGCCTAGGCCCCTTAGGGCTTAAATATTAGTAAATATAGCTTATGCTAAATAGAGAGAGCGTTACTAATAATAGTATAGCTAGCGGATAAAGCGGTAATAGAGGCGGTATTTAATAGCAGCGCAGGTAGTATACGAGAGGAAAAGTTAATAGTTTTATAGTTTAAATAATTAAAAACTACGTTATTATTAATATAAAGTTAAAGATCGTGAGGCTATCTAGTAGGGCACGTATAAGTATAGCTATAGTTAGGAAAGGTAGTTAGCAAGATCACGTGACCGAAGGCTATATATTGTCAGGAGGCGCGGAGTTAGAAGGTCTATTGCACTTAAGCAGGTAAAATCACTATGCAGTGGCCAGAGGCCATTAGAGAGCTATATTCTATAAGGCTATTACTACTTAGAAGGAGGAGATAATAATAATAAAAAGGGGTAGTAATAATAAGGGTTTAGGTAGGGCTTCTAAGGTAATAAGTAGTTCTAGTATATATAGCGTTATTACTCTATCTCCCGCCTTAGCTCTATTTAGAACCCTAGTAGTTAGTATAGGTATACCTATACCTTATCTACTAATTAGTAATATAGCTATTATAATATATTATATAGTTAATAGTTTAATTAATATATATTTACGAGAGGTATTATTACTCTTATATAATATCCTAATAGATTAGTATAAATAAATTCTCTAAGGTTAGGTAATAGAAAACTAGTATTTTAGGGTAGCTTTTTAGAGTAAATTATATTCTTTTTATTCTTATAGGAGTAACTTTAAGCTCCCTAGTTAGTAAGCTATAAATTAATTAAAACTTAGGTATTACTAGCCTTCTTATTCTTATTTAAAGTATCCCTTATTTATTATAAATATTCTCTATATATCTTTTAGATTAAGGAGTGAATAGAATTATTTAAACTTCTTATAATTAAGAACCTTTATAAGACTATTAGCTAGTATATTCTTTATTCGTATATACTATACTAAATAATCCTCTAGGGTACTCCTATTATAGCTATATACTCTAAATAATCCTCTAGGGTACTCCTATTATAGCTATATACTCTAAATATTAATATATTATAGGTTAATTAAGGTCTATTGCTTTTTACTTATAATAAGACGAATTATTTATTAGTTATTATAATAAATCTTCTAGATATTACTAAGTTTAAGAGTAATATCCTTAAATAGCCTCTAAAGAGGAATTATCTCCTTCGCTATATATTTGAGGCTTAGAAGTTCCGCTTTTATTATTAGTATTATAACTATAGCTTATTAAGTAGCTTTTTATTAAATTAGTCTTCTAAAGAGCGAGATTATATATCCTTAAGATAACTTTTATATCTCTTTATTATTTATAAATAAAGCGTTACTTATAATTAGTAATACTTACTTACCCCTAAGTTATTAAAGTATATGATAAGGTAATAAGTATAATATAGGTATTATATAACCTAGTTAGTAATAGTATAATAATAAGGAGCGGGGTTTATTAGAAATCTTAAGAGTAGGGAATATATAAAAGTAATACTAAGTTAAATTATAACTATAGTATAGAGTATAGAGCTAATCTTCTCTTGAAAACCCTTTACTTCTAATAGTATTATTACTATTTTACTCTTTAGGAGTAATAGGTTTAGAAGGGGGGTTACTAGCGCTCTTATATTAAGTAAATTAAACTTTTTTATAGCTTATATAATATATTAGTTATAAGAAAGGTATATCTTTTATATAACTTAGTTATAAATAACTCTAATTCTAACATAGTACTTAACCAGGTCTTACTTCTTTAACTTATATACTTCTTTTAGGCTAGTAATTACTAGGATAGGATAAGATAGACTTAGCTACACGGCTTTCAAAGAAGCCCCCTTAGCGCACGGGCCTATTGCAGGAAGACTATAGAGTAGAGCGTAGAGGAGAGGAGCGTAGCGGACTTTATTATTATTAAGGAATTATTATAATATAAACCTTAATAATACTATACCTCGTTTTTTAATATTTTCCTTAATAAATCCGCACCTAATTTAGATTATCTCTTTTAATTAGATCTATAAATTATTTTATATATCTTTTAAGCTTACTTTTAATATTTTACCTATTTATAAGTAAAGCTATACTATTTATTATCTTTCTAGTTCCTATTAGTTCTAGCCCTTTTTAATAGTATCTAGAGGTAGATTCCTTTGCTCTTTTTCATAGCTTTTATAAGCTTTTTGGAGAGTTAGGTGCTTTTACTGCGTCTATATATCCCTGCTATTAAGATATATATATATATAATTAATCTACTTCGAATATAATAATAGCTTAACAAATCTATAAATAACGAATAATAACGATATAAATAATAATAAAACGTAGTTTAAAAGAGAAGAAGATATTTAGAAACCTACGTTAGTTTTAAGGGAATAGTAATAGCTATGCTTTCTTATAGAATTAAAGTAGGGATAATATAAACCCTGAAATCCTCCCTTTCTCTTTTTTTATATCATTAGTAGGTTCTAGCGAGTATATTCCTTTCCTTACCCCCTTATATATTATTATAAAGCCTCTGCCTTAGTAATACGGAGGACCTGCTTAAAGAAGGGCTACTCTATAGGGTATATAATAACCTACTAAACTTCTACTACTAAGTTTACTTACTTAGCTCTAATATTATTACGCCTTATAGAGTCCCCTATAGGGGTATTAAAGTAAGCCCTCTTAAGGGCTATATTAATAATACGCTCTCTATATATAGTAGAGTAGTTAATAAAAGAGCGGGTTTTACTAATTATATTAAGGCTAAACTCTCTAGTAACCCCCTCTATATTATTTATACTAAAGGGCGTGCCTCGCCTAGGCTTAGCGTATTTATATATAAGGTTTAGTACTAATATAATTAAGGGCTAAGGATAAAGAAGAGGGAGAGGTATAAGGCCCTGCTTATAGTAGTAGAGCTTCTTATACTTCTAGCTATAAGAACCTCTTAGGAAAGACCTCTTTAGTTAAGGAGTTACCTCTTATATAGTAATATTTATAGCACCTTTAGTACCTTATTAGAAGGTCGACCTTTTAAGTTAAGGAGTTATCTTATATAGTAGCTTTTATAGCACCTTTAGCACCTTACTAGAAGGTCGACCTTTTAGGTTAAGGAGTTATCTCATATAGTAGCTTTTGTAGCACCTTACTAGAAGGTTTAGCGAGGGCGTTACTACGAGAGCTTTAGTAGCCTATTTAGCTCTAATATAATTAGCCCTAGTATAGCGTATATCTAACTTTATACGAGGGTTTAATTATAAGTAGTAGGAACGTATAGGGTTCTTATATTATTTTCCTTAAGTAGTAGAGGGTATAGGTTAAAATACCTATATAGTTTTTCCCGAATTATACTTACGAACTAGGTGAATTTAGTATAGTCTTTTTACGAAGGGGCTACGGCGTAATTCCGAACTCAATATATTATTATAACTACTATTATTTAACTAGTAAGTTATAGCTAAGGTAGCTAAGATAGCTATATATAATACTAATATAGAGATTAGTAGTCTTATTAAGCTAATAGGTATAGCGAGATTAACTAGATTAGTAACTAGAGACTAATAAACCCCTTATTATTATAGCCCTAAGTAGTAGGAGTAACGTGCTAAATGTTAAGAGATATTAATATAATAAAGCTATAAATTCTTCTAAGATAAGAGTATTATTAAGAAGACCTTTTTATATTAAGTAATAAGACTTAAAGTAGATCTATAAGAGCCTAGAGTAATAAGATCGAGGACGCCAGACCTTTCCTATATTTAATTAGTTATTTAGTTTATACTATTTCCTTTTTTATTTTATTTAAAGAAAGTTATGACTATTTATTTTATCTTTCTATTTAGAAGATATTATAATAATAACTTCGCTTTATCAACTAGAAGACTCTAGTACTTTAACTATATAATATTAACTTTAATATTTATAGACCTATAAGTATTATATCTTCTTCTTCTTTAGCTAACCTAGCTACTAGATCCTCTTCTAATAAGGGGAAATAGCTTAAAAAGAGATTTATAAGAGCTTTATTTAGGGAGATATAACCTTATGCTATAGAATAGCTAGCCTCTAATAATAAGATAGATAAGTCTATAAATCCTACCTCTAGGATAGGAATAACCCCTTTAAGTACTCTATATTCCCCTAAAGGAAGTTATACTAATTAGGATATTATAGCCCTTACTATTCTTTTTATAGGACGCCCTATTATTATAGTAAGGACTCCCTATTTGACTTGAGCGCCTAAGTTTATTAGTACTAATATCTTAGACTTTATTACTAATTATAAGAGCCTTTTAAAACTTTACTATAAAACTAATAATAATATAAAGAATAAGGTTTATATAGATAGCTCTAGCGACTACTAAGATATAGTCAAGTCTTATATTAGTAAAGCTAAGACCTAAAAAGAAGCTCAGGAGAAACTTCTATATTAGTTTTGATTTATAGACCTAAAGCCTTATTAGGACCCTAATAAGGACCTTTAGAACCAAATTATAGGATCATATATTAAGGAAAATAATCCTTCCTAAGTTATAGCGTTAATTACTACTATTTAATAGCTTTAATAGAGAGCTATTTAGTATAGAGACCTAGAACTTACTAATACTAAGCTTATTTATATTACTTATAATTACCTTTTAAAGATAGCTATAAGGACTATAGCCCGAAGTCTTAGCTACTAGCTTATAGAGGTTATTTTAAAGTTATAAGTTATAATAGAAGACGGTCTAATTAAATAGTTTATTACTTATTAAGAGCTTTAGTAGTTATCTAACCTTATTAAGCCTAAACTAATAATAACGCTTTAAGTCCCTATAAAGATAATTCTAATAAAGTAGAGGGCTAAAGCTAAGAAACCCTCTATAGCCTAGACTACTAGCTTAATTATTAACTCTCTTATAGAGAACTTCAGGACCCTAAATATTAATAAAGCTAATTATAAGATAGATATCTTAACCCTTATAAAGAGGGTTACTAGCTAAGGAGATAATAGTTTTAATCTAAATACTATAAAAGCTACTAAACCTTATAAATAATAATCTTAAGACTATTTATAGATTTAATACTAATAATAATAATATTTTTACTTATAAGCTAGATATAGAGATTACTAAAGAGGATACTAGTAATACTAAGGATTTAGAAGAAGTAGAGTAAGAGGAGGCTATAGAGGCTTTTAGTAAGATAGATTATTATAATATATACCTTTCTAGGCTATAAGGGCCTACTAGCTTTATAGCGCTATTAACTATATTATTATTAGCTATATTAAGTATCTTAAGGCTAGCTAGAATAGGGTTTACTACTATATATCGCTCTATTACTTTATTAGCACCCTAGATATAAGTACTAAGGTTAAGACGGGTATTATTAATAAAGGCTATAACTATAAATTAACTAATAGCTAGATAATTCTAGAGTATATCCTTATTAATAAGGATACCTTTATATACTATATAGTTACTATAAGTAAGTTAGTAGAAAGGTAGTAGCTAAAGCTTCTAGAGGAGGTTATAAGAGTTATTAATTATAATAAGATATACCCTTAACTATCTATTAGCTTTATAAATTTATCAAAGGATACTATATAATTATATAACTTTATAGATATACCGTTCTTTAGCTTTAAACTAAAGAACTAGTATATTAACCTAGTAAAAGATATTATTACTATAGAAAGAGGGAACGCTAGAGGTTATTATATAAAACCTTATAATACTTATTATTACTAGGCTCCTTAGATAATAGACCTACTTATAATTTAAGACCCTCCTATTTAAATTACTTAGAGAGTTATAAAGCTACTAAATAATAAGGAAAAAGCTAAAGATATTATACTACTAGATACCCCTAAGGAATAGGTTAAGTAGTAGAAGTAAGATAAACAGGATAAGCCTCGGATTTAATATAGTAATCTATAAACTAGCTATACTCTTACCCTTAAGCTATATAGTAAGAGAATAAATAGGAAAGTAGCTATCCCTAAAGCCTTCCTTTATTAGTACTAGCCTAGTTAAGATAGAATAGTTTATAATACTACTAAAGCTATAATTAATAAGTATAAGGATAGATAGTAAGTTCGGAATTACGCCGCAGCCCCTTCGCAAAAAGACTATAATAAATTCACCTAGTTTATAAGTATAATTTAGGAAATACTATATAGGTACTTTAACCTATACCCTCTACTAGTTAAGGAAAATAATATAAGAACCCTATATATTCCTACTACTTATAAGTAAACCCTCGTATAAAGTCGGATGCGCGCCGCACCGGGGCTAATTATTAAGTTCGGAATTACGCCGCAGCCCCTTTGCAAAAAGACTATAATAAATTCACCTAGTTCGTAAGTATAATTTAGGAAATACTATATAGGTATTTTAACCTATACCCTCTACTAGTTAAGGAAAATAATATAAGAACCCTATACGTTCCTATTACTTATAAGTAAACCCTTATATAAAGTTAGATACGCGCTTTTTTAGAGCTAAATAGGCTACTAAGGCTCTTATAGTAATACTCTCGCTAAACCTTCTGGTAAGGTGCTATAAAAGCTACTATATAAGATAACTCCTTAACGTAAAAGGTCGACCTTCTAGTAAGGTACTAAAAGTACTATAAATACTACTATATAAGAGGTAACTCCTTAACTAAAGAGGTCTTTCCTAAGAGGTTCTTATAGCTAGAAGTATAAGAAGCTCTGCTACGAGCAGGGCCTTATGCCTCTCCCTCTCCCTCTTCCTTATCCTTATCCCTTAACTATATTAGCACTAGACTCTATACATAAATACGCTAAGCCCGAGCGAGGCACGCCCTTTAGCGCAAATAACGCGGAGGGGGTCGCCAGAGCGATCGATGAAACCCGCTCCTTTATTAACCACTCCGCCACACATAGAAACGTCGGTAAGTACGGCTTGCGCCGAACAGAGAGAGCGTTGCTAACGACGGCACAGCTATGAAGATAGTAACGACTAGCGGATAAAGCGGTAATAGAGGCAGTATTTAATAGCGGCGCGGGTAGTACGTAAGAGGAAAAGTTAATAGTTTTATAGTCTATTAAATAATTAAAAACCACGTTATTATTAATAAAAGGTTAAAGATCGTGAGGCTATCTAGTAGGGTATATATAAGTATAGCTATAGTTAAGAAAGGATTACATAACTAAAGGCTATATATTATTAGGAGGCGCGGAGTTAGAAGGTCCGTTGCACTTAAGCAGGTAAAATCACTATGCAGTGGCCAGAGGCCCCGGGGCTAATTATATTAGAGCTAAATGGGCTACTAAGGCTCTCGTGGCTTAGAAACGCCCTCGCTAAACCTTCTAGTAAGATAAAAGCTACTATATAAGATAACTCCTTAACCTAAAAGGTCAACCTTCTAGTAAGGTACTAAAAGTAAGTACTACTATATAAGAGGTAACTCTTTAACTAAAGAGCTCTTTCTTAAGAGGTTCTTATAGCTAGAAGTATAAGAAGCTCTATAAGTAAGGCTTTATACCTCTCCCTCTTCCTTATCCTTATCCCTTAATTATATTAATACTAAACCCTATATATAAATACGCTAAGCCTAAGCGAGGTATACCCTTTAGTATAAATAATATAGAGGGGTTTACTAGAGAGTTTAGCCTTAATATAATTAATAAAACCCGCTCCTTTATTAACTACTTTGCTATATATAGAGAGTATATTATTAATATAGCCCTTAAGAGGGCTTACTTTAATACCCCTATAGGGGACTTTATAAAGCATAATAATATTAGAGCTAAGTAAGTAAACTTAGTAATAGAAGTTTAATAGGTCGTTATATACCCTATAGAGTAGCCCTTCTTTAAGTAGGTTCTCTATATTACTAAGGTAGAGGCAGCCTAGGCAGCCTAGGCCTATTAGGGGAACATTAGTAAGTATAGCTTACGCTAAATAGAGTGAGTATTGCTGACGATAGTATAGCTGCGAAGGCGTTAGCTAACCCGATCGAATAAGAGGATAAAGATAGTAACGACTAGTAAATAAAGCAGTAATAGAGGCGGTATTAGTAGCGCGGGTAGTACGCGACAGGATAAGTCGATAGTTTTATAGTCTATTAAATAATTAAAAACCACGTTATTATCGATATAAGGTTAAAGATCGTGAGGCTATTAATAGACATATATAAGTGCGGCTATAGTTAGGAAAGGACCACGTGACCACAGGCTATATATTATCAGGAGGCGCGGAGTTAGAAGGTCTATTATACTTGAGTAGGTAAAGTCACTATGTAGTAGCTAGAGGCCTAAGGATAGATATAACTTAAAGGTATAAGGGGTCTTTAATCCTACTAATATTACGCTTTTAAATTAATTTAATAAAATAGGAGTTAATAATAGGGAACTATAGGAATAAATAGATTAGTAGAATACTAATATAAATTATTCTAAAGACTAAGCGATTTTAGTAGCTATCTCTATAGACTTACCTAAGTATTTATAGACTAAGGTAATTTAATTTAACTACTATATAATTAATCCTATTTTTAAAATAGCTATTATAATAGAAGATTAGGATTCTATATTACTTCTATTACTAAGACGTATTACTATCCTAGACTTCGTTATAACCTACTAGTAGATTATTATTAGTCTTTATAGCCTTATAGAAATACTAATTAGAGGGATTATTAATAATAGCTCTACTATTAACCTTATTAGTAAAAGTTATATTAAGCGCCTAGGCTTATAGGGCGATATAGTTAAAATAAATATAGGGATCCGCGGGATTACTAATAGAGAGTAGAGGACCTAATTTATAAGCGTAATTATAAATAATATGTATTTTAATAGTAATTAGATTTAAGATATTAGCCTTTTTATTTTCCCTAAAAATACTTATAATAAGAACCTAGTACTAGGAGCTCCCTTTACCTTTAAGACTTAAGTAACGCTAGATTATATATAGAACTAGATTATAGGAGTCCTTTAGTCTAGGAATATTAAGATTAATATCCCGCTATTATTCTATATAAGAGATTTAACTACTTACTTCTTAGAAATTATTACTAAGATAGACCGCTTTATTTTTTCTTAATATTAATATATCCTCTTATCTCTTATAGAGGAGGGGAAATAGAGGCTACTACTAATAAACTTAATATAGTAATAAGCTTAGACTTTATAGGAAATAATTAGTAAGTTAATAAAGCTAAGGATAAGGAAGAGCTAGATATAAGGCTAGGGAGTATAAGAGCACGCTAGGATAGTAAAGTAATTTAATAAGCTTTTAAAAGCTATTATAACTTACTAGATAAAGTTAAGTAATAAATAGACCTAAATAAGGAAGTTATTACTATTTTTAAAGAGTTTAAATTAATTTTTAATAATATCCCAGAGATTACAATCTATATTAAAGTTACCCCTAAGCTTAATAAGATCTACGAAGCGATTATAAGTATAGGGTATATAGTAGGATATAATAGCTATAGTATTAAGTATTAATACTATATTCGTAGACCTAAGAAAAGAATATTAAAGAAGAAAGTACCTAGGAGGAAGTATAAGTTAGTATATTAGAAAGGAGTCGAAGTTATTATAGCTATAGATACAACATTCTCCTATAATAATTATAAACCTATACTAATAACGCCTATATTACTAATAGAAGATATTAATATAATATATAAAATAAAAGATGAGAAGATTTAACCTATTAATAACGCTATATTAAATTGCCTAACCCTAGATAGAGACCTAGAGTAGAAGTTAAAAGCATAAGTAAGAGCTAAGGAAAATATAATACTAGATCCTAGCGCCCTATTTATAAGCCTAGTTATACTAAAGTCTTTAGCTATTAAGTAAAGAATAAGGCTTATAAGAGCTTAATAAGAAGCTATCCTAAAGACTATTAATTATTTATAGCTTAAAGAAAAGAAGCTCCTTTTAGCTATTCTTACTATAAGAGAGAAGGCTTTAGCCTAGGGATTTAAGTATTATAGCTCTATATACCCTTTAATTATACTTCTATAATAATTCGAATAATATTATATAAAGTATAGTAAGTAAAAGGAATCCTAATATTAAGAGGACTAGAGCAGGATATTATTATAATTCTAAAGGATAGACTAAAGAAGGGAATCCTTAAGTAAAGTTATATAGCTTATTATAATCTATTCTTCTTTATATAAAAGAAAGATAGTAAGATAAGGCTTATTAACTTAGTAACTAAGATAAACGTAGTTATAATATAAGATATAGCACTACCCCCTTTAGTAGATAACCTTTTAGAAGACTTTGCTATATATTAACTATTATTCATACTAGACTTCTTCTTAGGATATAACTAAGTCCTATTAGACCCTATAAATAGAGGTTTAATAATATTTATATTACCTATTAGACTACTATAGATATATATATATTACCTTAAGGAGTAATAAACTTAGTTACTTAGTTTATATAGGTTATAATTAGAATCCTATATAACCTTATCCCTAACTATTATAAAGCCTTTTTTAATAATATCGCTATGAAAAGACTGACTTTATAATATAATAAAGAAGAGATTAAGTCTTATCTAGGGATTTATAGATTTATTTTAAAATACTTATAGAATATTAATAAGGTCCTAGTTAATTTAGAGCTAGCAGAGTATATAATAGTAGTAGTTAAGTTATAATAGGCCTAGGAAGTAATAATAATTATTAGCTATATTTATAATACTAATAGGTATTATCTAGAGGAAGTAAAAATAGTTAAGATCTATAAATAAGCTACTTATACTAATTTAATAGAGTTAAGAGCTTTCCTTAGGATTATAACGTTCTATAGATCCTAGGTAAAAGACTACTCTATTATTATAAAGTTACTTACTAACTTACTTAAGAAGGATACCTTATTTAGGTAGGAGGAGAAGTAATAAATAGCTATAGATACCTTAAAGATAATACTTATAAGGGCCCTAATCCTTAATATTATAAACTATAGTCCTAAAAGACGAGATATCTACCTTATAGCTAATATTAATAATATATAATAGGGTAGAGTCCTAGGATAATTTATTAATAACTAGTATATAATCTCTTGCTTTAGAAGTAGTACTTAGTTAGAACTAGAGCTATTATATAATACTAAGAAGAAGGAATTATATAATATTCTAAAAGCTTTAAAGAGGGTATATAACTATTTATATAAATAATACTTTATCCTAGAGATAGATACTTAGATATTAGTTATATAACTTAATAGAGCGGCTATAAACTTATTAGGAGCCTTTATTTTTCGCTAGATTATATAGGTTTAGATATTTAAGTTTAAAGTATAATATACCTATAATACTTAGAATATAATAGTAAATAGCTTTTTATAAAAACCCTAGGGACCTTCTAATATTATTAATAAGGAAGCTAAGGGGGAGATTAACTCTAGATCGATTTATAGATCTTTCTTATAGATATAGAAGCTAGTTCTTTTTTTAATTAAGCTTAATACTACAATAATAAGTAATATATAGAGGAGCTCCTAGTAGGATATATACTAGTTATTAGTAATATAATAAATATCCTAGATATACTTCTTAATAATTCGCAGACCCATCTAATACGTTCTTAATAAATCGCTTATTATTTAATAATATAGAGATATTCTCTAGGAATTTAATTAGTAAGGTATTATAACTTTAAGACTAGAGCGTTAGATTATTATATTTATAACTACCTGCTCTTTACTAGACTAACGAATTAAGAGCTAATATTATAATAAGTTATTAATAATCCTAAGTAGCGGGAGAAGCTAATTATAAAAGCCTATAAAGAGAGTAGTTATTAAGGTAAGTAAGCTATAGCTAGAAGACTATCTAATTACTCTATCTAGGCTAGTATATATATAGAGATTAGTAACTCCCTAAAAGGTTACCCTAATTACTAAAAGAGGAGAGCGTAATATATAGATAATATAAGAACCTATAGCTCCCTAAAGGGACTACTTTTTATAAAGATCTTATTAGATATATAGGGAATAGGTAAGTAGTATCTTATTAAAGTAAGGAATTTACTAATAGGATAGCCTAAAGCCTACTAGCTTAAGAGAGCGACTTTAGCTAGGATTACTAAGTTTATTTAAGAAGAGATTCTCTCCTACTATAAACTATATAGCAAACTTATTATTAATAGAGGCCTAGAGAATAAGGATAATATTATTAAGATTAATAAGAGATATAGTATAAAGAGGAAATTAATATCTATATATAACCTAAGGGCTTATAGAGTAGTTAAGACTAGTTATTAGCTAATTACTTATATATTATTAATATAGACTAGAGGAGAGAGAGATATTAACCCTTAATTATACCTTTCTACTACCCTATTTATAAACTAATTGAGCGTTTATATTTTAATTAGCCTTAGCCCCTTCTATGTTTTATATAGATTTAAACCTATTACTCCTACTAAGACCCTAATACTAACTTAGAGGGTTCTTAATTAGGATTTAGCAATAATAAAAGAAGAGGACGTTTAAATATATCTATAAGCCTTCCTATAACTTAATAAGGATAAAAGATAAGCTAAAAAGATAATTAATAATTAATATAAGAAAACTATGGAATATTATAATAGTTAATATATAAGGATTATAAGGAAGGAGAGGCTAGAGGTACGTAATTTAATAATAGTATTTAATATTAAGGGTTCTGTTAATGAATTATCTATTAAAAAGCTTAATTACTAATAGTAAAGCCCTTTCTATATCTTATTATAAGCTCTAAACGCTCTATTATATTAATTGGTAATATTAATAAGTAATAAAATTACTAGAAAGATATTTAGTACGAATTAACTTTATAAATTTATTTAAGCTCTTAAAGGGTATTAGGAACTAAGTAATTTAGATATTTATAGATCTAATTTAGAAAGAAACCTAATAAAGGTCTTCCCTATACTAGGGAATTAAGAGTATAATAATTATATACCTAAGGAAGAGGAGGAGAAACCTATTAAGCTCGGAATTACGCTGCAGCCCCTTCGCAAAAAGACTATAATAAATTCACCTAGTTCGCAGGTATAATTTAGGAAATACTATATAAGTATTTTAACTTATACCCTCTACTAGTTAAGGAAAATAATATAAGAACCTTATATATTCCTACTACTTATAAGTAACCCCTTATATCAAGTTAGATATGCGCCATACTAGGGCTAATTATATTAGAGCTAAATAGGCTACTAAGGCTCTTATAGTAACGCCCTCGCTAAACCTTCTAGTAAGGTGCTATAAAGGCTACTATATAAGATAACTCGTTAACCTAAAAAATTTACCTTCTAGCAAGGTACTAAAGGTAAAAGCTACTATATAAGATAACTCCTTAACTTAAAAGGTTAACCTTCTAGTAAGATATTATAAATACTACTATATAAGAGGTAACTCCTTAACTAAAGAGGTCTTTCCTAAGAGGTTTTTTTAGCTAGACGTATAAGAAGCTCTACTACTATAAGTAGGGCCTTATACCTCTCCCTCTTCCTTATCCTTATCCCTATAACCTATAATAAATTCTTAACTATATTAGCACTAGACCCTATATATAAATACGCTAAGCCTAAGCGAGGTATACCTTTTAGTATAAATAATATAGAGGGGGTCGCTAGAGAGTCTAGCCTTAATATAATTAATAAAACCCGCTCCTTTATTAACTACTCCGCTATATATAGAGAGCGTATTATTAATATAGCCCTTAAGAGGGCTTACCTTAATACCCCTATAAGGGACTTTATAAGGTATAATAGTATTAGAGCTAAGTAAGTAAACTTAGTAATAGAAGTTTAGTAGGTTATTATATACCCTATAGAGTAGCCCTTCTTCGAGCAGGTCCTTTATATTACTAAGGTAGAGGTAGCCTAGGCGGCCTAGGCTTATGAACATTGGTAAGTACGGCTTACGCTAACTACTTTAATATGGAGAGAGCGTTGCTAATAATAGTATAGCTATAAAGATAGTAACGACTTCTAGCGGACGAAGCGGTAATAGAGGCGGTATTTAATAGCAGCGCGGGTAGTATATAAGAGGAAAAGTCGATAGTTTCGTAGTTTAAATAATTAAAAAACCACGTTATTATCGATATAAAGTTAAAGATCGTGAGGCTATTAACGGGCACGTATAAGTGCGGCTATGGTTAGGAAAGGTAGTTAGCAATTACGATCACGTGACCGAAGGCTATATATTATTAGGAGGCGCGGAGTTCGAAGGTCTGTTGCACTTAAGTAGGTAAAATCACTATGTAGTAGCTAGAGGCTGAGGAGAAACCTATAATACCTAGGGAAAGTAACTAAGAGAAAGAGGAAGACTTTTTATAATTAGTAATATAATTAAAGTAATATTTAAAGGATTTAAAGAAAGTAATTAAAGCTTTAAAATTTAAATAAGAACTAGTTATTAAGATCCTTAAGAGAATAAAAGAGAAAGAGAAGGAGTATATTAAGATAGAGTATCTAGGGAATAGATAAGGTTTTTTTTATTATAACTTACTTTAGTTAATAATTTATAAACCTATTCTTATTTTCCTTTTTTTTTATTTCTTAGTTTAAAAGTTTAAGATTCTAGGGATAGTATTCTTAAACTTTAGGGATAAGAGTAAGAAATAGTATTAATAACTCCCTACTTATTTAAAGTGTACCTCCTTATTACTATTTAATATAATAATAGCCTAAATAACTTTAATATCTATTAGTAGTTATAATAAGGTAATTAAGCCTAGGAAAGCATAAGATCCTTAACCTCGTAGTAGTAATACCAAAGCCCCCCCTCCTTATTAAATAAATATAAGATTAAGAACTTAAAAATAAGAGAGAAGAAGAGAAAGGCAAAGAGGGTATTAAAATTATAGTTATTAGCCCCTAGGTGGAATATTAATAAACCCTTCTTACCCCCCCTTTTCTTAGAAAGGATTATTACTAATATTAGATTATCTATTACTAAAGAGAAAGAGAAGGATACTTATAAAAATGTTTATATTAATTTTATACTTAGGTATACTTTAACTTAAGTTTTATAGACTTATTTATAGATTGTTCGCCTCGACTCTTTATTAAAACCTAACTAGCTCCTTATTCTCTTTTTCCTTTTACCCCCCCCCTATATATTATATAAATATATCTAGAAATCCTATTTTCCTACCTTAATTTATAATATAAAGCCCTATGTAATCTACGATTTCTATAAGGTTAAACTCTGGAGGTAGCTCTATTATAAAAGGGTAATAAGAGTATATAAACCTAGCTTTAGGGTAATATTCCTAGGCTTATTAATAGTATTTATTATAAAGGAGTAAGAAGTTAAACTTAGCTATAGCTATAACTATAGCGTTTATTAGAATTTAGGACTACAGGATCTCCTTAATACTATTAGCCTCCCTACTCCTCCTTACCTTATTATTATACTTAATTCTATACCTATAGTATTTATAAATACTTAGAGTATTATATAAGTAACTCTCTTAAGAATTAATTAGCTTAGGTCTTTTATATAAATTAGAAGGCTAGTACTACTAAAGTAGCTTATTAAGATAAAGTATTAAGCTTAGGTTAATTATTTATTAATAACCTTTACTAATAAATACCTCCTAAAGGATATTAAACCTAACTAAGAATACATAAATCTTATAGAATTAATGCTTTAAATCAAGAGATAAAGATATTAAGAAAAGAATAGCGTAGGAAGATATTAAATATTAGGTAGCTAAGTATACCCCTTAATAAACCTAGAGGTTTCCTCTCTAAATAGGATACATATTAACCTACTAGTACCTAAGGATACTAGAAAGGGCTAGAACTAATAGGAACTAGAAAGGCAATAAATACCATAGCTCTACCCTTAAATAGGTAGAAATATTAAGAGTAGGCTTAAAAGATATATAGAATAATTTATAGACCTAATTGAAAGAGATTATCTAAATCGGGCGTAGATTTGCTAAGAAAATACTAAAAAACGAGGTATAGGGTTCTTAAGGTACTAATTATAATAATATATATATCTTTTAGTCTACTACGCTCCTCTCTTTTATACTCTACTCTATAGTCTTCTTATAATAAGTCTATACGCTAAGGGAGCTTTCTAAAAGTTATATAGCTAAATCTATCTTATCTTATTCTAATTATCCCCTTAAGACTCTTTATAATATTAGAAAGAAAAGTCTTAAAAAATAAATAAAACTACTTTATAGAAATAATAAATAAACTTTATTTAAAGATCTAATTTATTAATAATATCTTCTAAATAGGCAATCTTAGTATTAAGAAGGTCCCTTAGGTTTAAATATCTTCTACTATAAGTTATATCTTAATAATAGCCTTATTACCTCTTCCTCTTTATTATACTTCTTATCTTACTCTAATCTTTAGTATAGCTAAAACTACTTACCTTATTATACTAGGCGTGAGAAGTTATAATAATATACTCCCTTAGGCGTATTCTACTAGATCTAAACCTATTAGTTAGCTCTCTACTAGATATAGTCTATATAGCTATAATAATACTTATATAAAAGACTAGGCCTCTTAGGATATAACAATATATTTATAAGTATAGTTCTTAGGTATTACTCAATAGTTATATTACGACTTAGTATTTATAAGACTTATAACTAAAGCTAATATTAAAGGTATTTAAGCTTATTATCTAGTATTTTAAATAAAGTAGACCTAGATAATACTAATAATCTATAAATAGGTTAAGGAATATCTACTATAGGAGATAGCGTAATATTATTATTATTTCTAAAGTCTATTATATTATTATCTATAAGTAAAGGAGTAAGAGGGTATAAAGTAAAGGAAGGTGCTTTCTTAAAGTCTTCTTAGCTTAATAGAGTATCTTATAGAGCTATATTACTATTAATAGTTAAGTTATAGAACTTTATAGTAATTATAGATATATATTAGGTAACTAAGGGGATTTTAGAGTTAGAGAATAATATACTATTACTTAAGGTTATACTACTAAAATATAGAGATAGTAATCCTTCTCAAATTAGAGCTCTAGCCTATTTAATATATTAGAGGCTATATATAAATCTATTCCTCTATTAAACTAAATTAACTATATAGGTATAAATTAATAAGAGCTTTTAGAGTTATAAAGGGGCTCCTATCTTATAATACTATATATTAAGGTCTTATATAGCCTTAATAAAGTACTAATTACTATTCTAGTCCTATATAGAGTTATAATAGAAGTAGTAGCTAGTTAACTAGTCTATAAAAAACGTAGCTAAGTAATAATTACTATAGTTTAGTAGAAAGAAAGCTTTAGTAATATCCTAGAGATTATTCGCTTCTACTCTTTTAAGCTCTATAGAAGCCTTATTAATTTCTTTCCTAGGTTACTAGGCTAGTTTATAGATTAGGGTATAGATATTATAAGGGTAGCCCTTAATTATAAATATAAAAAGGGCTATAACCTCTAAATTATCTAACTCCTCTTATCTTATTAGCTTCCCTTATATATTATAAAGGTCTAATAAATATTCTATTAAAGCTAAAGTTATAATAGATAACCCTCTTCTATACTAGGTTATTAAGTAATTTATAGATTCTTAGTTCTATTATATATACTATAGGACTACTAGTATAAGCTTATTTTTATTTAGTATAGGGCTCCCTTTAGGTTTTATAATATTAAATCCCGCTAAGGTATTAGTAGAGTTAAATATAATATCTCTTAGGGTAGTAGGGGCTAAGTAGGGCGATATAGATAGTTTTATAGACCTAGGGTAGTTAAGATATCTTATAAAGCTAGCTAGTTATTATAAGTTATAATCCCTCTTCTACTTCTTATAGTTATTCCTTCTTTTTATATTCTAGATATTTAGTTCTTTTAATAATCCTTCCTCTCTATCTAACTCTTCTAGATTAGTAGGAAC